>LXHY01000197.1:0-195770 GCA_002093855.1 Fusarium praegraminearum | reverse complement strand
CTTTAGTTATATTAAAAGAAGGAGATATAAACTAATAAGCAGTTATTATATATTATGCGACATTAAGGTTATATTTATGCTCTAGTTTTTATGACTTCTGATACAAGGTAACCTGTTTTTTTAACATTATATAAACCATCAAATCATATTGAAGTCAATCATATCCTATCAGTCTTCATCTCCTGATCGCAGCCTACAGAAGCCCTTTGACCTCGACGTCGGGAAGTGGCACCACTCGCACGACTCTAGAACACTCCGAAACGTGAAGAACAGCCCACTACTTCACACCCTCCCGGCCTTTTCCGCCTCTATGCCAGGCCATTTCTTCAGACAAACACTCTCCTTGATAGGGTTTTCTTTACCCCAGATTATTCGAGAATGATATTGATGTAAGCACTCTTAATCCATGTACCTGGTAAGCCTTCATAATGCGGGGAAACACATTCTTTCTAGTATCACGATATTTTGAGTTGCAACAGCCTGCTGTTCTCCTCCGCCTCTCTCGCTTAATAAATATTCACAAGTTGGACCTATGCTTCACTTGCTAAATTCACTAAAGAAGCTGACTTGGCCTTGACCGCAATAAGGTACATCTAGTATGTATCCGGTACCCACACCCCATTGATCCTTCAAGCTGGATTAGTACCTATTCAAAATGATCGCTGGACTAGTAGAGAATTACTTACTTTTTTTTCGCATGCGTCCAGGCACACATTGCAGTCTTCAGCACATTAGTCCTTGAAAACACATGGCTACTAGGGTCAATGCTCTCCTCATTCCGTGCGGCCCCAACGTACTAATCCATGTGTTCTGTGTGATACTGTACCAACATTGGCTTAGTGTAGAAGGAGCGTTTGCTCACTAACTGTCATGAGTTGATTCGTCTTGCATCTCTGTTACAGACGGAGCCGCAAAGCGGTTCCCCTTTCGGTCACGTACTGCACGACCCTAACTGTGCGATTCGCCACGCCCTGCATATCCCATGAGACAGAATGTCACCGTGGTGAAGGATCCTTCACCTTCCCCGCTATCTGTTGCAATCCCAGCTTCGATCATGGCACAGACTGGCTATAGCACTATGCGTCCTGGCAACACTGTTAAAGCCGGGAGCTACGTATTATCTCGATGTCTTTATTTAATGAAAGACAGGTGTTAAATCCAGTGATGTGGTTCAGATTGGACAAGTCTGGCCAAGAAGTGACCATACACTAGATGGTTGACACTTCAATCCGTTTCACGTTCTCTCCTGCGAGGTTCTTGACTCACCCGTTGTGCTCCCGCCCTCGCAGATCCTGACGTTTTACATTGCTCATACAGTCGACCGTAAAACTGTGCGCGGGTCAAGGCAAGGAAGGTCAGGAGAAGGCTTCCAACGAACGGGCTGACCTAATTCCAATACAGTTTACGGTGATACAACGCAGTACCTGGTCCCGCAGGGCTGGGAGGATACATACTGACACTAATCAGAGACACGACGCTGGTATGCTCACCGCGGTGGAAGTCTGTGAGCAGGTGGGTATATTGTCTAATTGTATGAGGCGCCCAGGTGAAGAATCGGCCTGCTGCTTTCCGATTCGTTCATGTAAGTCAGACATTTCATCCACGGGCCACCAAGTTACTGCGGCCAAGATCCAGGATCAGGTCCAAGCTTTGAGTTGAGCCTTAAGATTAACTGCACGTCTCGACTTGCACATCAAACAATGAATGCTATTAGTTAGCCTTGGAAACAATATGCGTTCCTAGTCCCCTACACGTACGTACAGGCTTAGTTTCGAGCCTTCATGTTCCAGGGCTGGGGGAGCCGCAATTGAGAGACCCACATCGGAGCCGCAATCGTTCACTAGCTGACGCAGATCAAAGGGTGATCCGCAGCTAGACAATCCTTACCTTTGTTACTAGTCCTGACCCCGACAAACTGACCTGTCGTACAGTTGGGCCCTGGAATTGTAAATTGTTTTTTCTACTACAGATGCGTGGTAATAGGCTTACGTTGACACGACTCATTCCAAGACTCATCAACCAAGAAGAGATCGAATCCAGAAAAGGGGCTTTGTCTAATCAGTCTCAGCTCAACCGCGAATAGCCATACAAACATCTTCCTAGGCCATTGAGGTCACAGCCTCCATGAATCGCATCGAATACTACCGTGTATGCACACAGTAACCCGCCCCAGGCTGCCCGTCATAATCACTGTCACTGTCTTTACAATTAGGCTGCTGATCCCAAAGTAACCACTCCTTTCCAGCAGAGTGTTCGTATCTATTTTCGGCACCCAAGACCAGATTCTGATCTTGTGTAACTATCCGTACTCTGATCACCATTTTGATATCTTTGTAGCAAATTCTTTGTCGTTGACTGGAAGGTGAACCACGTTCCATACTGGGAAAGGGGTTGTGTTTAGCATCAAATCGGGCGTGAACCTAGTAATTGTCACTGGCTCTTTTCCACCGTGTTTCTCCACGATAAGAGTCCGAGAATAGATATCGTAGTTTGACAGAGCCTGGCCTCGGGGGGACAGAAGACAAGTTACGTGAATACCCACTTTCACCATAGTAAACGGGATCTTCATGTAACTTGTTTTCTGTCCCCCCCTAGCCTGGATGCAGAACCAAAACCTGGGGTTAGTAGACTTTCGACAAATCCGCAATGCATCTGCATAGTACTCGGTATTTTACTCGTCTACGAGTTGGCTGTTGGCAAGACTGAACTCCTCATGATTTGTCTTTGACATCTGGCTGCACAGTAGGAATAGACTCGCTCAGCAGTTTTGCTTTGGTGATATAGAAAATATCATATAATGTTTTATCAGAAGCACAGAGGTTTTCATCGTGCAACAGCTTCTCTCGTTTATAGAAGGCCACAAACAGGTAGAATCTTCGCTG
Source organism: Fusarium praegraminearum (assembly GCA_002093855.1). Taxonomy (NCBI): domain Eukaryota; kingdom Fungi; phylum Ascomycota; class Sordariomycetes; order Hypocreales; family Nectriaceae; genus Fusarium; species Fusarium praegraminearum. Next base: position 192,888 of record LXHY01000197.1, on the reverse strand, counting down.
TCTAATTGACCAGCCGTTTGGGTAATCGTGTCTCAATATCATCATCATTAACTGCACAGTAGGCCGCCCACTTAGAACTTGTACCACCCAAGGTTCATACTTCGGATATAAGCTTTCTATGTATGAAAAAAGCATTGCCAGGAAGGTTGACGATCGAAGTGTGACTAGTCTTCTCACTTGGTGTCGCAGATGGAACTAACGACATCTTTATTCGCAAAAAGAGCATGTTCCGGGAAATAAATATCCGTGAAGGCGTATTTGAGAATTGATCGTTTCAAAAGTTTTCATTTTCATATACAGCTTTCTCCATCCTGCCAGGATGCCGATGTCTGAAGTTGCAGTGCATAAGTAATTGAAGTCATTTAACTTCAGCAACACAGACGGGGCCCCGCAAGAGTCTCGTCATATGAACCAAGCGTCCGGTATTCCTGACAAGCGATTGACACGCGAGCATCTGTACGTAGAGAGAGAGTCTGGCAGTTCAAAGCAATTGCCGATTCCCCGCACAGCCAAAACGGTAATGTTGAACAGTAGCCGATGGAACGAGACAAGGTGTGCTTCGGTCAGCTAAAATCGATCTCGTCATTGGCTTCTACTCCCGACGCTTGTCCATTTTGAGCAGCTTCCATCGATCCGAGATAAGCTACCACGTGGTCGTCCGCAAAAAGATGGGTCCTCTAAGTTGTACCGATGACGCACCTCGTTAGTTGTTTTGTTCTTCTAAATGCACAACAAGAGACGTTGAATTGTGTGGACCATAGGGAGCTCGGTGTCTGACCGAGCGTCCCTCTTGGGCCACGGTATTGATGAACTAGCAGTTCAAAAATGCGGAGGAAGTCCCTTGTTGTTTTGACGGGAGAATCCGGGGTTCAAAGAAGAATCTGGGGAAGGACGCCAAGCATCCTGGTAGAACTGCCGGCTAGTGATAACCCTTGTCCACGAACCATGGAGTGATGCAAACTTCATCAGCCTGCCTACCACCCCATCCATCTCCAGGACCACTTGGCTTGTCGATGACCCGGGTTTCTTTTACTGATAAAACATTTCGCGGGGTGGTAATAAGAAAATCAATCGCTTCGAGCAATACGCACCTGTTTGTCCAGAGCCACAGCAGCGCTTTCCAGCACACCAGCCTCGACTCTCCTGAGCTTTTCTGCTGCTCGAATACACTCATCCCTCACGAGTCCATCCTGGCGTAATGGCTCAAGTTCACCATGGGAGATCTCGGAGGAGAGTCCCACAAGGTGGTCGGACACCACCTCATGCAAGACAGAAACAACTCGAAGCCTGAAGATTTGGCAGAGGGGGTGGTCTTTGATGAGATCTTCAAAGTGGCCTGCCTGCGCTGTCACGTCTTCTTCTTGCCAGAAAAGTCTCAGCTCCCGCCCTCCATCTTCTCCTTGGAGGACTTTGAACTCGAGACCATCTTCCTCATTCAGACACATCAGGTACGCAAAGGGGCATTGCCAGCTTACCTCCCCATCTGACCGAGATAATTTGAGAGATGCTGAGCTGCCAAAGATGTGGAGTTTGGCTTTACCCAATGGGTCATCGGGTAGTATTTTCACGGGCAGGCTGAGTCCCTCAACGGTAGATTCGTTGTCGATAAACCCGTAACTAAAGAGCATTTCTGCGGGGTTTTTGTCTCCATAGGAAATGTTCACTTCCTCCCCCGCTGACACTTTTGTCCCGGGCCGTACTAGCAGAACAACATCATCCTTGTCATCTTCGTCGTAGTAAGCGGTTGGATGATGCGAATGGTTGGCCATGTCAAGTCCAGGGACCATGGCGTCTCCCCCTCGAGGTAGTTCTAAACAGCGTGATCGGTACCACGCATCAACCAAGATCCAGTCTTGAATGGTCACCGTTCCCTTCTCCCAAAACAGGGAATTCCAAAAAGGCAGCACCGAAGATTTCTCGGTCAGATCCTCGAACTCCTTGCTTAGAGATGCGAATTTGGCATCCAATGCAGCCTATAGCACTGTTAGTGTCATTTGTCCTGTTGCGGGGAAATGATCTATCCATCACAGCATCCATCAAAAAATCACTGCGGTTCCGCAACTAGCGAGTCTGTAACTCCAAACATGTTCACGTATTTGCGGAGGCACTTACCTCTAGCGATGTGTCTTGAAGAAGAGCTCGCTCAACTTCCGACCACATTGTTGGGACAGGAACGTCACGAGGCAGGAATTTTAGATACTCTGTCCATGGTGTTGACGCAGGGCCTCTCAGGCTCGATGCATCTCGACCAGACAGAACCAGATGCGCCAAGAGGTATAGCAGAATGTTACCTCGTGTCGACTGTGACAACATTAGCTCGGCCTTAGACTGGTCCATGGGTCTTGTTGGTCTGAAATTCCAATGCACTCGGCCGCAGTCTTACATTATGTCCTACAGAGTCCATGAGTTGGCGGAAGTTTTGATCAACCTTGGCGTAATCCTCAACTGTGGAGGCTGAAAGGACCAAATCATGGGGAATTCGCAGCAAGGCTTCAACTTTCCCATGCTGCAAGTCTTTGTCACTAACTTCATCCTCTGCAACTGGTGTTTTGGTCAAGTCGCTTCCGGTGATAGCGACTAGCCCAATTCCTTTTCCATCAGTTTCACACAATTTGGCATCAATGAAATCGACGTCATTGAAACGTGCCCAAGCAGGAAAGACGTCAATGGGGAGAGTCGGTTTTGGTGGCATGATATAAGAGAGAGATAGTAAGATGATGTTGAGTAGTAAGTGGAGCTTTTAAACAACAGTAGGATGCATGACTTGCCCTTGCTTCTTCATTCTTGCCTGAGCAGCGTTGAATGGGCAGAAGAAAGGTCCGGTTTCGGCAAATCCGGATTATAGCCATCTAGCACTGTAAAAAATTCGGCCCACTTCAGCCTCTTTAGGCCGAGAACCAATTTTACGCTGTGAGGCTTCGATTCGACGCTATGGGGTCACGTAGATTTATCTCTTCACATACTATATCAAGCTTTGCGCCGTTTATTCCCACGAAACCGGGTTGAATTACGGCATAAGCTGACATATATAACGTCGCTAAACGCTAGCAGGACCATTATTGTTCTGTTCTTGGCATCGTCGTCGGCTCTCGTTGTGGAATCAAAACCCTGGTCTTACACATCAAGGCTCGATTTAGCTGCTCAACTGTTACTTGAGCCTCATACCAAACCCTCGACTAGCACACCAGCACATCTCCATCATGCCTCGAGATCCCCTTATTGGCCTCGTCGGAAAGCCCTCGGCTGGTAAGAGCTCTACGCTCAACAGCTTGACGGACGCCACATCCAAAGTTGGTTGGTAGAAAGACCCTGGCCATAGCTGCCGCAACTTGGCGCTGATCGCAAGTTACATAGGCAACTTCCCGTATGCTTCGCCCTTGTTCCATGCTCCTTAGTTCTCTTCGTGTTTGATCATATGCGCTTCTGTAAGCTGGTATCTGTCGTGAGAGCTGACATGTGCATTCAGATTCACTACGATTGATCCTCAGCGAGCTATTGGCTATCTTCAGATCGAGTGTGCTTGCACCCGTTTCAACGTATCAGACAGGTGCAGACCTAACTATGGTGCCTGTGTGGAGGGACGCCGTTCTGTGCCTATTGAGCTTCTTGACGTCGCTGGCCTCGTTCCTGGTGCCCACGAGGGTCGTGGTTTGGGTAACAAGTTCCTCGATGACTTGCGTCACGCAGATGCCCTTATCCACGTTGTCGATGTTTCTGGTACCGTTGATGCAGAAGGTAAGGAGACAAGAGGCTATGACCCCTCCGTGGATATTGCATGGCTGCGCAGCGAGATTGTAGCTTGGGTTCTCGGCAATCTTATGCAAAAATGGGGGTCTATCCGACGAAGACACCAAGCCATCAAGGCGACAGCCACAGAGACTTTGCAAGGACAATTCTCTGGTTATGGATCAACATCAACTACTGTGAACCGTGCTTTGGACCGTTGTGGGCTCAAGGAACCTCTCGAGGATTGGTCGAACGAGACCGTCGAGATGGTTGTCAATGCCTTTATCGACGAGAAGTTTCCTACAGTTATCGCTCTCAACAAGATCGATCATCCGGATGCCGACAAGAACATCGCCAAGATCGCCAAGCAGCAGGACCCGAACACCATCGTACTGTGCTCGGCAATCTCAGAAATCTTCTTGCGAAAGATGGCCAAGCAGGGTTACGTCAAGTATGTTGAAGGCAGCGAATTCGTTGACACGAAGGAGGATTTAATAGAACAGGGCGATCCTACCGGTGGCGGCCTCAAAGACCTCGACGAGAAGAACCGCACCCGAATTGAGAACCTTAAGGATATGGTACTATATCGCTTTGGATCTACAGGCGTTGTACAAGTGCTATCAAAAGCCGCCGACCTGCTTGGTCTTGTCCCTATATTCCCTGTCCGAAACACGTCCACCTTCAGCTCTGGCGCCTCAGAGTCCAAGTTTGTCTTCCGAGATTGCGTTCTTGTCAAGAAAGGGAGCACGGTTGGAGATGTCGCCCGCAAAGTTATGGGCGATGCACCTATTGCCTTTGTTGAAGGTGCTGGAAATATCCGAGTATCTGAAGACGATACTGTTGCTGTAGGCAAGAATGATGTTGGTCACGAACTCCCTCTTTGCAATTTCTTTACTGACAAAACATTCACAGGTCCTATCTTTCAAGGTCGGAAGAGCCTAGGCGGTTGGGATTCCGCTCGTCATCTTTAAAGACCTGGACTATTAAGGGGAGGGGAATAGGCGTCAGTGTACCTAAAGCAATACAGATGAAATTATTAGTCTACTCTTAGGATACATACACTAAGAGTGATCTACGATTTATGTCACCCAACAAATCAGTACTGGTTTTTATGCGACCGCAAGCGGCCACTCTCGGGGTCTGTCTCCCCAAATCAGTTCGACTCCTTTTTTCCTCGTTGCCTCGCGGAGTTTATCCCCCCAGTCACCCAGAACAGTCTTTTGGTATATTTTCTGCAGGTGAGTAACCTTGAGGATAGCATCAACCATAGTGCAGAATTCGCGCTGGTCGTAATGCGATGAATTGATTTCGATGACCTCAAGGTTAGGGAAGCTGGCTAGAAAACCCGGCAGATACATCTCGTCATCAGTCCTAGGGTACGCGCGGAATCTAAACTCTGAGAGGCCAATGCATCTGATACCATGGTCTCCACGGAGCCACGAATGATCTTGAATGTGCTGAGTGCTGGCAGACCCTTCAGGGGCACCTTGATGGTCGAGAGGAAAGGCAATGTCCAATGTGTGGAGCTTCTGGGCTGCGAGAGTGTCACCGAGCACCTTTCCAAGCTTCAGAGGAGGTACAATGACTTGGCGAAGACGTAGGGAGCGCAGGTCTGTATACTGACAGTTCTTATTGAACCCGTCTGTTGCAAGCATTCCCTGTTCTTGGTTCAGTGTCTCCAAAAGGACTATGAGACCGAGAGGGCCCTCGTGATCGACCTTCCATCGAAAGTCGAAGTCCATGTATTGTAGTGTATGCCTACCTCGCAGCGAGGTGAGCTGCCGAACGGCTTGCGCAGTATCCAAATCAGACGCATCAGGCCCGTGCAGTGTAATTGCTCTCAATCTTGACCAGTAGTCATTAAGTTCCATATCTGTGGGAATCTCCATTGAGAGTTGCACATCACGCAGATAGAGTTGCTGCAGGCATGGTGTCTTGTGAGCTATCCGCCACTATACTAAATTAGGCACGAATACCAGTTGTCATCAATTCAAACTTACTGTGCTTAGTCGGAAGGGGCTCGATTTGGAAGACTCCTCAATGCGCAAGTACTGTAGACTGGGTAAATCGGGGAACTGGAGATCATTATATAAACCAGACTGTGGCAAGCCATTGATATACAAGCTCTGTAGACCCTCGCTGGCCTGTTGTAAAAGTGGACTCAATATTTTGGGTTTCCGGATTAGAATATCCTGGAGAGTGATATGGTTCAACTTCTTCAGGATGCTCTTTGTGTCTGGGATCGTTAGGTCTTCTTCGACACTGCCCTTGAGTTCAAGGCGTGCAAGGTTCTTTGATCCCTGCAAGATAATAAGAAGCTTTTGTTGAGTGAGTCTGAAGCGCGAGACATCATCGATGATGATCTGACGGACGTCTTTGCCAGAATAAGAAATTAGTTTCTTGATCGACTTGATGCCAGGAGGACGGTTGATGGGAATATTTTTGGTGAACAGAAGAGTACGCCAAAGGCTTTCATTGCCGTGACTAGAGAGATACCGCCTCCATCCTTTGGATACACCGGTACATCGCACAAGAGTGGCGAAATCAAGGTAACTGAATATGCGCTGGATAATCTCTGGGGGGTTCTTCAATGGGTCTCGACGATAAAACCGAATATGCAACGGTTGTCTGGCGGTTTGGAGTTTCTAGGCACAGTTCAGTACGATCGCATTTTCTACCGGCTTCAAAGAAAAGGTTGCCTACCTTGAACTTGGGCGATTCGGCTTGATGGTGGTTGTTTCCCGTCTCTATCCCTGCGTTGTAGACTTTCCAGGCAAACTCGTACTTTTTCTGGAGACGCAATATCTTACCAAGCCGCAAGTAACCCTGTTATGGTAAGTATAGTGCAGTTTTATGAGGTAAACGATCTCTTACATCTGGCAGTCTTGGAGCAAGCTCTAGCATCCATTCGGCATCCTTTTGAGCCCGCTCAAGCTCCTTGATATCTTCAAATGTTGCAGCACGATAGTCGAGGGCTTGTATATGCAGCTTGTTATCGCATTTGTTGAATTTCATGCGAACTGTGCACTCGCAAGTATACATAGCCTCATTGAAGATTGAGCCACCTTCTGATGCCACTTTTTCGAAGTTCTTGCAGCTGCAGCGTGGGCGTCTGCTTTGCCGAGTGCATGTACATAGCTGCATCGCCTTTTGGATGTTAGCAGTCGACCTGGTTCCAAGTCTGTGCATGCATGCTTGATACATACTATGGTAAACTGCTTAAGAGCAGGCTTAAATTGTTTAGCACCGTATAGCTGACGCCCTTCGGCAATCGCTGCCTCCATGACTGAATACTTGTATAAGACGGGTTGTTGCCTGCACTGGGGGTGGTGCATAGGTTAGTAGGTACTGGGTCTAGTGGGTAGCAGAAAAGTTGGCCTCTCAAGTCTTAGGGTATAAAAATAAGCAGTCTAAGAAGCGTAGTCAAAGTGGCATAAGCTGGCCTAATAATTTTGTATCTTATGTTCCTAGCGGTCAATTTTTCTGATACCCTTAATAAGGGAGCCTTATGTAAGCCACCCCAACCCGCGCAGGAGGGTAGCAAGGTTAACGCAGTACATAAGTGTAGGGTAACATGATGTGGCCAGTTGCACTTGACAATTTAAGGCTGTTGGCTAGCTATTAAAGGCATATACAACATATCAGAATTGAATGTGCTATATTACCTACGTAGCCTTATTTTGTCGCTTAAACATATTGAAAAACACCCCTAACCCACTGTGGTAGGTAGGAAGGTAGTGTGCAGCACAAAAGTTAACCTCTCAAGTCTTAGAGCACCAAGATAAATACCTACCTAGTAGGTAGGTAGCTTCCCAGTATACCTTAGTAGGTAGGTAGTCCAGGTAAGTACCTACCATACGCTGATATACTAATTTCATCTCTCATTCTTCTAGCGGCCAATTTTTCTGATACCCTGAGGCCTGGCAACTTTAACCACCATGATATCATTTGTGCCCAAATTCAATATATTTTCCGCGTAAATTAGACAATTAACTTAGGAGGGCATTTCTTGGAGATGAAAAGACGGCAGACTGGTTAGGTGGTCATTGTATTGTCGATCAATGGACTAAAGATGTGGTTATCACACCTAGGCAAGGCATCTTATGGTAGGTATAGTGATAGTGACAAGCCACCATGTGCTGTCGTGGTAACATGCCTGTTTTCGGTATCACGTATTTGAAGACTGCAGTGCTTGTGGTACTCGTGTTATCAACTTTCTAAAGCACCACATGCAAGAAAGAAATATAAGTTTATTGCTACCCTATCCCGAGCTACCAGGTCCTCGTCTTGTGTTGCCATAATTCTATGAAGGTGCTATTGACCATTCCCGATAGATACTACAAGTTCACAAGTGATTAGACACGTCTACAGTAAGCGCCCCAGACATGGAAATATACTATATAACCCTCATTCTTATATATTAGTCAATCACTGAAGATGGATAGTTGCTGCAATAAAGCCCCTGACACCATTGCTGATCCAACACTCCTCGCCGTGAACCAGAGTATTGACGTTAATGATTTCCTCAAAAGCAAGCCCCCTAGTTTTGAATTAATACTTCGCCTCTTATTGGCCATCGATAAACAATTACACATACCTTTCTAATGCCCAACGCCTGGAAGTCCCATCCTGACCACCACTCCCTTCATTCCAGCTGAAATGGGTTGCAACAGGTGGTGTGATCCATTGTCCGTTCCTCCAGAAATAAGGCGTAGTAAATGTGCCTTCCATAATAGATCCATCATCTTGGTCGATGACCAAGACTTCTGCAGGATCCGCATATGTTATACCAGCACGTTGTCGAGCAGTGTCGTACATCTCTCTCTTTGTAGTTTTGAAGTGGGTATACTCGGACCTTGTAGTCGCAGGCCGATCTACTAGAAGGCTAAAAATCGTGGTCTTCCCGGGTTCGTCGTCAAGTGAAGCACGGGAGGGGGGCGGAAGGCGAGATGGAAATAGATTCTGCAGGGGTATTTCAGGTGTCTTGAGTTGTTCAACCTTGATATCGCCCTGTCGAGACACGACCAACTTTATTTTCAACGGCGTTTGCTGAGATATTTCGATGCTGTCCAAAACAAGTTGGGCCAGGGAGGAAAGACCATTATCACCCAATAGTCTATCGATTGCAGGCTGCCATTTCCAATGTGTCGCTGCTCTGAGAAGCCGGTCGCGGTGGAAGTCGAGCATATACAAAGGAGAACCGTTCTCAAAGTTCCAGCTTTTGTCACCGAGCCCGCTGCTTTTTATATGCTCAAGTCTCGGGTCGTACCTCATAGAGGTAAATAGAGAGAAATCGTCACACATTTTGCAGTATAGGTTTCACGGTCAGCCGAACGACTCACTTTTGGCTTGGCTTAGAGAGTGTGTTGGGAGAAGGAGAAGAGGAAAGAATGGGGCCATGGGATAATTCTCGTCAATGGGGTACAATTAGTCATTAACTTTTCCAAGACGAGTGAAGCTGAAATATATTGAGTGCTGTCTGTAGTTTCTTGCAGTCGAGATGCAATGTTAGTTTTGAAGAGTAGAGTGACTGGCTGACATATGCTGCCGATGAGCATCTGCCAAGTTCAAGTCTTGCATGGACCCCTCAGAGATCAAAGGGGATGCTTCGTCGAGCAGATTGCACATATGCACAGGCACAGCGTGTAATGTATTCATGCCTAAACACGCATTCGTTTGCTGCGCCTCCCCATAATTTCCATCATGAATGGAGTTTCTAGATCGATCTGGTCTAACATCCATATGCACATACACATGCGCATACATATATTTATAGGAGAGTGCCGAATCATGTTAGAAGCCCCCGCAACATATCACCTTATTATTCGCAGAAATCATCAGACCGCTAGACATGAGTGGCAGGGACCGCAAAGAGACCAAAGCAGTTGAAGCGAGCATCAAGGATCATAAACCCCTCGCATGCTCCCGTTCTTTGCCATGCATGCATGGGTGGATAGGCAGTACGTAGGTAGTTGAGCAATTGGATATGGATGAGGTGCCCTGTGATAAAGAAGCAGGCCTACCTACTATGGAGTAGAGAGGCCTAATTATTAATGGATGGTTAATCTGATTTCCATAGGTAGGTAGGTACTGGCCCCTCCGTCCGAGTGCCTCAGGCATAGACGTCATATGCAGACCCATGGAACCTTTAGTTACCGATCCTTAGACCATACCAAACGAGGCCAGATCCAACGGGCAATGACATGGATGGGGAAGATCAAATCCATAGCGTCACTGCGAACATCGTGTTGAAACCAGTTCAGTTCACACACACATTATAGACTGCTCAGTTACGTAGACTGCCCGCTGAACTAAAAGTTGCAGGTGGTGCTGATCGGAAAAACTTTCAGTGGACCCGGCCCGCGAAACCCCCACCACTGGCGCGCCAAAATTCGAACCACAGCCATCCCGTTCAGCTTTTTCTTGCGACGGGACCAAGGTTGAGCCAGCCCGCCCAGCCCGCCGCCGAAGCTACCACTAACTTACCACTTACCATTACACCACTACACTGCACTGATTTTTGGTTTTGCTTGATTGATACTGCGCCTCTACATCATCGGCTCCTCTCTCTAAGCTCCTTCAATCCCGCATCGACGGCTTCGTTTCCTCCCTCACCCTCTCGCCGATCCTCTTTATTAATTCATAGGCTTTGCAATGTCAGGTCCAACTCCATCAATGGCTCCGGGCCAGCCAACTTTCGTCCCCGTCGACCCTTCTTCTGGCCTCTGGGAGCGGTTAACACACTGGGCGTCAGAGAACAAGACGGTCGTCTACACCATTGCTGGTGTCGGCATTGCTGTTACGGGTGCCGGTGTGATTTACTACCTCAATGACAACGTATGTCCCCTCTCCGTACACTTGATGACGCCGTTCTTGATATTGTCGCCTATGATGCGGCTCTATGCTGAACCATAAACCTCCGTAACTATTGGCTAACTTTTTTACCTAAATCTTTAGAGCGCCAAGGACACAACACCAAAGATTAGCAAGAAGGAGAGGAGAAAGCGAAAGGAAGCCGATCGCAAAGCTGACAAGGAAGCACCCTCAAACGGCCCCTCCCAATCCAAGCCTGCTTCTGTTGAGACTGAGCCGGAGCTGCCCGACGTCGACGAGGAGTCAGTTTCTAGCCTTACTCAAGACCAGCGTGAAGATTACGCCGCCAAGTTGAAGCAGGCTGGCAACAAAGCCTACGGTGACAAGTCGTATAACAAAGCTATCGAGCTTTACTCCAAGGCCATCCTCTGCAAGGCCGACCCTGTCTTCTACTCCAACCGAGCCGCCTGCCACAGTGCCATGAGCGAATGGGATCAGGTGATCGAGGATACTACCGCCGCCATCAACATGGACCCTGATTATGTCAAGGCCATCAACCGCCGCGCTACTGCGTACGAGCACCAGAAGAAGTACTCCGAGGCTCTCCTCGATTTCACAGCTTCATGCATCATCGACAACTTCAAGAGCGAGTCCACCGCCCAGGCTGTCGAGCGCCTCCTCAAGACTTTTGCCGAGCAAAAGGCCAAGGAGATGATGGCCTCCCGACCACCCAAACTGCCCAGCCCCATCTTCGTTGGCAACTATCTTCAGAGCTTCCGCCCCAAGCCTCGCCCCGAAGGCCTCGAGGACTCAGAAGAACTGGAACCTGATACTGGCAAGGGACAGGTGCAGATTGGTCTCCAAGCTTTGGAGAAGAAGACTGGCGATGGATACGAGGAGGCCCGACAAGCTTTCGAAAAGGCCCTGGAGCTCGGCGACCTGGGTGAGTACGAGGCACTTGCTTATAACATGAGAGGCACTTTCCGCACTTTGCTCGGTAACCACGCCGAGGCTACACAAGATTTCGACAAGAGCATCGAGCTTGACCCCTCGATGACACAAAGTTACATCAAGCGTGCCAGCATCAGCCTGGAGCTTGGTGAGCCTGAAAAGGCCGAGGCCGAGTTTGCCAAGGCACTCGAGCAGGACAAGAACGACCCTGATGTTTACTACCACCGTGCCCAGGCCCATTTCATCAAGGGTGACCTCGCCGATGCTCAGAAGGACTACCAGAAGTCGATCGACCTCGATAAGGACTTTATCTTCTCTCACATCCAGCTCGGTGTTACCCAGTACAAGATGGGCTCGATCGCCTCGTCAATGGCTACTTTCCGACGATGCATCAAGAACTTCCCCAAGGTGCCCGATGTTTACAACTACTACGGAGAGCTGCTCCTTGACCAGGGCAACTTCTCCGAAGCCGTCGAGAAATTCGATACCGCCATGGAGATGGAGAAGCAAACCAAGCCCATGTCTATGAACGTCCTGCCCCTCATCAACAAGGCGCTGGCTCTCTTCCAGTGGAAGCAAGATTTCAAGGAGGCCGAGGCTCTCTGCAAGAAGGCTCTTATTAGTGAGTGATGTCCAAGCTAAACCAGTGTGAACAGATAACTGACTGTTGAATAGTCGACCCCGAATGCGATATCGCCGTTGCTACTATGGCTCAGCTCCTCCTCCAGCAGAACAACGTTCCTGCTGCCCTCAAGTACTTCGAGCGTGCCGCTGAGCTTGCCCGAACTGAAAGCGAGATCGTAAATGCCTTGTCTTATGCTGAGGCCACCCGAACACAAGTCCAAGTTACGGAGAAGTACCCCAAGCTGGCAGCAAAGTTGGCAGGCGGTGCCGGACCTGGAGGCCTTCGCATGGGACCTCAATAAATGCGTATGAGACAAAAGATCAACGGCCAGAATGGCGTGTAAAGTGTACGAATTTGGAGCAGAAGAGAAAAAGGAAGGCGTTGAATTAAGATGGGATGCGGGACACGATCACACCACCCTCGAAGTTGTCTCGCCTCAACAACAAGTGAAGTCCAATGCAATGCTTTGCAGCTGGGAACTATAATGCACACATCTGAACCCTACTGTACCTGTATATAATAGCACTTCTCTCATCTCTTTGTTAGGCATATTGGGGATCTGTGAGGATGGGCGCAGGGCAGGTACTCAACAGGCTTGGAAACATATGGTGTATCGGAGGAAACAAGAAATCAAGTCGTTTCTTCGTCAATCTGTAACCTGCCATGTGCTTAAACAACTTATACTCCAACCAGACTCATGAAAAAAAAACCTGGATCAAATCTTGTAGAATCTCTTCACTTATTCATGTATCCCAGAGCCTTTTCTGGATCATGTTTCCACATAAATACATACAATACTCCTCCCATGTGTTCGCCTGCATCTTGCTGCATTGCACAGAGTTGGTAGGTGACCCTACAAGACAAGTAAAGATAAGGAAACACACCTAGGCCAAGAAATGACCAAGATAAACGACCACCCTGAGAAACAGCCATAAAACCCCATTAACAACACACGGGTCTGGTGGCCAAAGCTCCAGCCGTTTCCTCCACGCGCCTACCAGAATAAGAGCCTCAGCGCTTGGGCGCTTCGAGGACAGAATAGAAATTAAGTACGGGATGCGTTATACGGTAAAAAGAGATGTCGTATACGCTGATTTTGCAAGCGAAAAGAGAAAACAAGGCCCAAACGTCGTCGAGATATCTATGATCAAAAACACGTAACACGCATAACATCGGGATCGTAGCAAAAAACATGAGAAGCGTCGAAGACAACGGCCTGGTCTTCTACTTGTTGTTGTTGGCTACACTGACACCGACACCAACGCCGACAGCAATGGCGATGATAATAAGTAGGACGACGAGGGCGCACCACCACTTGAGCTTGCGACGGTTCTGGGCGTGCTTCTTGGCAACTTCAACTTGCTCGTTTCCTTTAATCATGTGCTCGTTAGTGTTCATCGCATTTGTTTCGGCGGCCTGAACAACGGGCTCCTGCTGCTCAACAATAGTGGCAAGCTCCTGGTAGAGGATGGCAAGTTCGGACAGAGTCTGCTCGATGCGCTGGAGCTCGCTGTGACGGGCGCGAACGTTACCAAGCACAGAGCTGGCATGTCCGGTGCGATTCGTTCGCAGCTGCGAGAAATTTTATGTCAGTGATGATGCCCATGTAGAATATCGCAGCCTTGTTTGTCGGAGATTACTTACAGCAGTTTGGAAGACACCCTCGTTACCCCAATCGGCATTGGCGGCTTCTTGAACCTCTTCCTCGGATGCATCGGGGTTGACGATACGGTACTGACGAGCAATCTGATCACGGTATCGTTGCTGATAATCGCGCTCGACGCTCTGGTACTTATCGAGCTCGGACTTGAAGAAGGTCCTGAGAGATTGCAGCTGGGTGTTCTTTGTGGTGCGAGAGCTGTCATTGGTCTTTGCAAGGTCGCGCTCTAGTCCCTTGATCCCATCCTTGATGGCAGTGTTGCGAATCTGAGTCTGGGAGACATACTGCTCGAGCTCGTGGTTTGCGGACCCATCAGTGCTGCCGAGAGTTCGCGAATGGAGCACACCAATGTGATCGATGTCGGTGGTCAGACCCTTAATCTCATCGCGAAGCCTCTGCACGCGGTTTAGGAATTCCTGCTGCGAAAGACTTGAGCCAGCAGCAGGAGCTTGTTGCGAGTAATCTTGCATCTCATATTGATTGTTGCCATGGGCTGGCGCATCTTGCGCATATGGATTGGTCTGAATCGCACCATCCGAGTCAGCACGATTGTGGTCAGTTTTTCAAGTGTCAAGGAACGCGCGTACCTGGCCGTAACCATGAGAGCTTTCCTGAGCAGGGCCCTGCTGGTAAGGGTTCTGGTTGTACTGATCGTAGGACATGATGAACAGTTATGCTCGGAGGATATAGCAATGGCGGGGGGAGGATGTGATGATGGCAGAAGCAAAAACGACTAATAAAAGGCTGGTCGGCAAAAGTGACGAGATGAAGCTACCCGACTGAGCTTTGATTGTCTTGGCTAGGACCAATATGTATGGATCGGAATTGGATAATGTCCAGGTATCCAATCGGCGCCAGTGCCCAGTGGCGTCTTCACCCTTGACTTTTAGTGGAAGGTGCACGGGTCCTTCAGTGGAAGAACTCTGGAAACAACCGCTGTAGCGTGACGTAGGGAAGCCCGGTTCTTGGATCGGAAAAAAGCTTGATCTTCGTCGGCTGAGCGGGCAGGGATGGAAGCAAAACAAGGAGAAGGAAACAAAACAATCGCTTATTAAGATCGGCAATTAAGACTGTTTGACGACGATTCTTTGGGGGAGACGAAAAGGATGGAAGAGAAGACCTAAAATTATCCAGAGTCAATTTCTGATTGCGTGAGGATATGCGCAGCTTATGTACGAGGTTTTCTAATCCTTTAGTCTAGGTACCTTACCCCGGCAATTTCGGAGCGCGGGCTGCCTACGCAAGTGGCGGGTTACTGTAAACACTACTAAGACGCGAATGTGCAGTACAGGAATACTGGAGAGCGAACAGGGCCAGTCTTCAAAAAGTAACCCTGGTCAAGGGCCTTTTCAATCGCTCATCCAATGTAACCCGTCTGAGAGCGATTGCGAAGCCCCATAGCCCCTTCCTTGCCATACAGGCTGAGCATTTTAGTAAGGTCAAGACGTGGATTTGAGACCAGATCGACAAGAATACATACTGACATGTGCCAGGCCTGGTTTAGCTCCTTGTCCGCCGGACATGCAGACATGTCGTTGTGGCTGAGCCGTTAAGGGTTCTATTCAAAGACTGCCAAGACAGGGGTTTGTTTGGTTCTAATGATTTGAATTAACGTTGGATGTGACTTGGGTAGACTATAGTCGCAACTCGAGGACCAGTGTTATGAATATCTAGATGAAACACAAGCTTTTGAGTTCTCAAGTGCTCTTCAGAGACAGTCTGACAAAGCCATGTTGATGCCTGTGTCTGCATGAATCCTCTTTGCTGCTCATCTTGTTCAAGTGCTAATGTTGGCCACCACCAGCCAATGGCCATCGTCCACTTTGGGAGTTGATTCAATCCTTCCACCATAAAATTATCACCAGTTATTTAAAAGCCGTCGCCACCTATTTTGATATTTTGCATTGTAAACTCCAAACGCCGGTGTTCCGTTCAAGTTCTATTTTGCATCATCGTGTATTGTGACCATGATCACGGTGTGCTAACTTGCCCAAGAAGTTGAAGAGAACATGGAATCAAAGTTGTCACATCGACATGTGACCAATCTCATGCTCTGTGGTCCAAGTACCATTGCTAACCACAGAACTGTTGTATGGAAAAGTTGGATATCTGGTTCGCGACCCGTAATGGTCTCACAGATAGTTCTTCTTCTTGGCGGTTCGTGTATATTGTGTGAGATGCCACTCGACGTCGCCATCCTTGTTTTCGAGGGTGCCACTTCGGATTTCGAATGGCCGCATTGTCATTCTTGGGCCGACCTCGGCTAGTTCAACACTGTCATATCCTGTCCTCACGAAAACGTGGTGTCTGACTTCGATGCTATCCTCGATGTTCTTGAACGTAACGACTCGGTTGCCGACCTTGTTCTTGCTCGTGATGGCTTCTCTAGGAGGGAAGACGTGCTTCAAGACCTTAACTATGCGCTCGCCCAGACGGCTAGTAAAGCCGTCGAAGATGAGATGAGGATAGGACTCGCTCACTGTTCCGCGCACGCTTCCAGGAATATCGTGACGGAGCACGACGTTGTGCAAAGAAAAGGAAACCGTTGGGCCATGAGGAAAGTGGGACAATGTCAAAGCGGTTGGTGTACCTCGATGCTCATGAAGCAGAACAACGTCGGAGAGACCGGCTGACTGGGCAGAGCGCACCAGGTCAGGCAGGATGAGGTTTCCACGGTTAAGGCGAACGGCCGTGGGGAGAAGAAGTCTGATCTCCTTAGCGAAAGCTGCTAGTCTAGCGGAGGGATCTCGAGAGGTTGTCACAAGCACACGCGGGTCGACAATTCCAGAAAGTTGGGCATACTCGTCGTCAAGGTCGAGTTGTTCGTTGGTTGTGAGGTCAGGGCGGGATTCGTCGTACTGGTAGTCCTTGCGCAAAGACTTATCGTTGGCGATTGTAGGATCCAAAGGCTTGCCAGAAGCGAGAGACGACCTCAGCTTGGCTCGCTTCTCACTGATCTCGGCATCTCGCAGAAGAAGAGCTCGTCGGTATAGGTAGTCGCGCCTTTGGCGCGCTTGTTTGCGCTGCATAACCAGTGTCAGTATTCATTGCTTGAATCGAAAAGAATCTCAACTTAGCTTACAATCATGGTGCAAAATAGTATAAAATTGTTCTAAAAGTTGAACCCTTCACCAGAAATTGGCCGACGTTATGAAATTTCCTGGCCGCCACTGCGAAAGTCTGAATAGAAAAAGTTCCTTATCGAACGGATCCGATAACGAAACCGCCTATCACGTGGGCGCAAAATGTCCCACTCACTTGTACCAAGCAAAGAGGGTCCAGCTGCTCACCTGGATATAATTCCTGGTTACTAGAAGCCACAATTTCCTGAAGCCAAATTCTGTGACGTGCTTTCCGAGATATTCTGTGCTACTCATTGATTCCGCTTGACTACGAGAGTATTTCTCGCAGCCTGGCCTACTTCTGTTCCGGCGCATTTGTTCCCGCGATGATGTGAGCCTTACCAGCGACTTACAACTCCCAATCACTTTCACAATTCGACCCGAGCCGCCCCAAAAGCCTCCCAGACGGATCTCTTCGAAAGAACAACAGCTTTAGGTGAGTCGCACTTGCTATTGGTTTCATTTAACAGTCCGGGTCTTGCCCACATACACTGCATCGCCACTGCCCTACCTTGTTCAACGCGGGGATTCAGACGCTGATAAGTCTCGTTCCAGGAAAACCCTACGAGCCACCAAACTCCACACACAACATCAATATGGAGGGCGCCTTTACCCATGTTGGGAATCATTTGATATCCGACTCTGCTGCTGCTATCAAGGCAGGGGCCGATGATCTTTCTACCATCGACCCCGACGAGAGCTTACTATATGCCAAATACGGAGATCGAAACGGCCGCCGCCGAGCTGACGATGACGACAACCAAACTGAAGTATTCGAGGAAGACGATAACGATAGTCTAAACAGCGTTCCGGTTGATGGACTGAATGGACTCAAGCTCAAGGGCAAAGACGAGGAGAAGGAGCTTCCGGCTCACGCATGCGCGTAGGTTGACTGTTTGGGCACCTTGTTCCTTGGCGCTTGCTAACATGTGGTTAGATATTGCGGCATTCACTCTCCAGGATGTGTCGTGAAATGTCTCACATGCAATAAATGGTTTTGCAGTGCGAGAGGCAACGGTACTTCGACCCACATCGTGAACCACCTCGTTCGAGCTCGTCACAAGGAAGTTCAGCTTCACCCAGAGTCTACCCTCGGCGATACCGTTTTGGAATGCTACAATTGTGGAACAAAGAATGCTTTCCTTTTGGGGTTCATCCCAGCAAAGTCTGATACTGTTGTTGTCCTTCTCTGCCGACAGCCTTGTGCCGCCAACACCTCGAACAAGGACATGAACTGGGATACATCACGATGGCAACCACTGATCGAAGAACGAGCCTTTCTGCCATGGCTGGTTGCGACGCCATCAGACTCCGAGCAACTTAGAGCCCGTCACCTCACACCGAATATGATTGCCAAACTAGAGGAGATGTGGAAGATTGAGCCCAAAGCGACAGTGGTTGACCTTGAAAAGGCAGCCAGTATTGATGACGATCCCCAGCCTGTCCTATTAAACTACGACGATCCCTACCACTATCAGAACATCTTTGGTCCACTGGTTAAGATGGAATCCGACTACGACAAGAAACTAAAGGAAGCGCAATCCGAAGATGGACTCTTGGTTCGTTGGGACTACGGTCTGAACAACAAGCATCTTGTGAGCTTCAATCTCCACAAGATTGAGTCCGGCGACGTAAAGCTTGCTGTCGGTGATGAGATGCGCTTACGATACAAAGGCGAGCTGCGATCTCCTTGGGAAGGAGTTGGCTATGTTATCAAGATCCCGAACAACCAGTCTGACGAAGTTACGCTTGAGTTGCGCAAGACTGGAAACGAGAAGCTTGTTCCCACCGACCTTTCTCACAACTTTTCGGCCGATTATGTCTGGAAAGCGACATCCTATGACCGTATGCAACTGGCCATGAAAACCTTCGCTGTCGATGACATGAGCGTATCTGGTTACATTTTTCACACTCTGCTGGGTCACGAGGTTCAGCTGCAAGTTATGAAGACGAACCTGCCTAAGAAGTGGTCTGCTCCTGGCCTTCCTGATCTCAACCCTAGCCAAGTCGGTGCGATAAAGGCAGTTCTGCAGAAGCCCCTCAGCTTGATCCAAGGACCTCCCGGAACTGGTAAGACTGTAACATCTGCCACCATCATCTACCATCTAGCCAAGATGAGCGGAAACCAGGTTCTAGTCTGCGCACCCTCCAACGTCGCTGTGGATCAGCTTTGCGAGCGTGTCCACCGCACTGGGCTCAAGGTGGTCCGCCTCACAGCCAAATCTCGTGAGGATGTCGAATCATCTGTCAGCTTCTTGGCTCTCCATGAACAGGTCCGCATGTCAGAACACAACAGCGAGCTTGTCAAGCTCTCGCAGCTCAAGAATGAGCTGGGTGAGCTTTCAAGTCAGGATGAGAAAAAGTACAAGCAACTCACCAAGATTGCCGAACGTGATATTCTCAACAATGCCGACGTTGTTTGTTGCACGTGTGTGGGTGCCGGTGATCCCCGCCTGTCGAAGATGAAATTCAGAAACGTCCTGATCGACGAGTCAACTCAATCAGCGGAGCCTGAGTGCATGATCCCCCTTGTCCTTGGATGCAAGCAAGTTGTCCTTGTGGGTGACCATAAGCAACTCGGCCCTGTCATCATGAACAAGAAGGCTGCCAAGGCCGGTCTTAACCAGTCACTTTTTGAGCGCTTGGTCAATCTGAAGCTTTCCCCGATTCGACTGAACATCCAGTATCGTATGCACCCTTGCCTTTCTGAATTTCCCTCCAATATGTTTTACGACGGTAGTCTGCAGAATGGTGTCACTCACGAAAATCGCTTGCGCAAGGATGTCGACTTTCCTTGGCCAGTCGGTGAAATGCCCATGATGTTCTGGTCTAATTTGGGCCACGAAGAAATTTCTGCCTCTGGAACATCGTATCTCAACCGCACTGAAGCATCCAACGTTGAGAAAGCAGTCACTCGCTTCTTCAAGGCCGGGGTGAAGCCTGCTGATATTGGTGTCATTACCCCATACGAAGGCCAACGAAGCTACATCGTGACTACTATGCAAAACTCGGGAACTTATAAGAAGGAGTACTACAAGGAGGTAGAGGTCGCTTCGGTTGATGCTTTCCAGGGCCGTGAGAAGGATTTCATTGTCCTCTCATGTGTCCGTTCCAACGACAACCAGGGTATTGGTTTCTTGTCGGACCCCCGCCGTCTCAACGTGGCCTTGACTCGGGCTAAATACGGTCTTGTCATTCTTGGCAATCCCAAGGTTCTGTCTAAGCACGAGCTCTGGCACAACCTGCTTGTCCATTTCAAAGATCGCAAGTGCTTCGTCGAAGGTCCTTTGACCAACCTCCAGGCATGTTTGCTTCAGTTCAGTCGCCCCAAAGTTAGTTTCCGCCAGAAGAACCAGCAGCCGCAGTTCGGAGCTGGGAGCTACTCCAACGGAGGGCGTTTCAACCCGCCTCCTTCGGGTCGGGACTTCGATTTGGGCTCCATGGTGTCGTACATCCCCGATGATGTATCTTCCGTTCACGGTTCTGCGTTTGGCGGTGCTTCCCTCAACAGCGCCTTCCCCCCCATGTTCTCAAGCTTCACTCCGGACCAGTGGCCTGGTCTACCAGGTGTAGCTGCTCCTGGCCGAGGAGGCAAGAGCCGTGGCCGTGCCACCGAAAGCATTGCGGGCGAGAGCGTGGCCAATTCCGAGTACACGGACGCATCTTCAAGTGTGATTGGCGGCAAGGGAGTAGGGCAAGGCGGTGTTAGTCTTGGGGCAGGACTTCATGATGCTGTCACGGGCATGCGACCTGTCTCCTACAGTCAGAGCGACCGCCTCAAGCAGTACGTCGAAAGCAGTGGACGCATGGTCCCCGGTAACGGCTATGGACGACGTTTTGATGACGATGAGAAGAGTGTCAGTACGGCATTCCACAGCCAGATTGGAGGAGGTTACGACTGAAGGAACAAATGAGCGCTATGGGTAGATGATTCCAATTTTGCATCCCACGGGCTCTGCTGCACGTTTTGCCGCCACAAGTGGAGGGTAAATCGTTGTATCCTTCGGAAGCCTTCCAGCAAGGCCTGCGCGGTCAAATCCCGCCCCTCTTTGCGGACACCGTGCCGTGTCCCAACTGGTGGACGACGCCCGGCTAAGTTACAAGCCAGGACAGAGACATGGGAGTTGCGTTGCCAGCGGCTTGACCTACGACGGCCTTATATAGGGTCGTAGCAGGCCCGGCAGGTGCAGATTGTCTTGATCTTTGAAAAGAAAACATTACGATAGCGGAGGGGGTTCAAGGAAGGCGTGAGGAATGAGGTGAGGAGAAGTGGCCTGCGACGACGTACAACCTAATTGTATAGTCGTACAAGACAAGATGATGGAGCGAACTCGTATAAGACGATGGTTCAACCCACATTGGAGGATTCGTGGGCCACCCGCTTGCTTGGTGCTTTGGCACCCTACATTGATTTTTCGAGTTGACCATAGTCAGTCATTACTAGATAGAAAACAATCTTAAGTCGTTCTTTTGATTAATCACAGCTCGTGCAGGAGTTCTCAATATACCATGCAAGGTGAGTTTTGGGCCGAAGCAAGGGGAACCAGAGGAATGTTAAAGAGCACCATACTAACTTGTTGGACAAAGTGACTGATTGGTTCTGCATGGATTGCCCTGCCCCTTGGCAGAAAAACAGAACATCAAGTGCATAAGACAATAGGGCTGTAGTTGTAAGGGAGAGATGTATCTATCAGGGGTTGATAGTTTCACTGTCGTACAGATTTTAAGTGGGAATTCCGCCATCAACTTATTAATTTAGCAGAGCTGATCAGGAATGAGCCAGATTGAACGGTTATGTTTAATCGACCTGGCCGGCCTGCCAGCTTATAGGGTTGGCTTAGATAGTGGGTGGGTTACATCCATTCATTAGTATGAAGCGCCACCTTACAGGGTATATTTTAGTGACTGTCAAGTGTCATGCTACCTGTTAGTGTGAGCATCTATCGTTAACGGTAATATCCACCATGTAGAGGATTGAGATTATGTTGCTACTAAGTTCAATATCCAACATTCGAACTGCATACTTGACAGGCAAGTAAGGATTTTGAAATGTACAGTAAGAATGAAACATAAGAATTCAGGGTTCTGGAGCCTTTGCCATAATACGCTGAGCATTCTACCTGTTAGACCACAGCCGTAGGTGCCTATTGAGTACTAAGGTGTTCAGGTACTACACGCAAGCCTCCCCCTGGAAGTTGCATATCAATCCCTCCCTGGAACTGGCTGGCTTGGCTTCCGCCATTGGACCACTGTCTCTCCCTTATTTTTGTCTATGATCTCCACGCCGCACACTTACTAAAGCTGGTACAGCCAAGGAACAGGCAGGTACACATGTGCCTACACAGGTTCCATACTTAGATAGTAGCTTGTCCCGTCCCTTACGCAACGTTGATTCTTCCTCTCTTGTATCTCTTGTTCTCTTCTTTTTTGCTTGGCTCTTCACGTCACTCTTTATACCCAATTGACTGCTTGGTATCTCCTTCTTTGTATCTCGGTGAAACTCACCACGCTTCAACCCTCACATTTTCGACGCGCAATGCGCATATAACATCATAATGCTAGCTACTTTTCAAGGCCGACCCGGTCGTCGCTATATTAGCCTTTTTCTTTTCATCGCCATTACATGGTTTCTAGTCCACAACTTTCGTCCCTACGAACGTTACCGTACCGTGAGAATAGGAACGTACAACTACCTTCCTAGCAGCTACGATTGGAGCAAGCAGCAGATCTTCCACCCCGTCGAAGACATCAGGGGTCCCCCGAATGGCACATTCAAGCTGTTGCCCAAAATTCAAAAAGAACGCCCCAACGGTTACACAGAAGACAGCGAGACGACTGCTAGAAAAGCGGCCATCAAGCAGGCTTTCACCAAGAGCTGGGAGGCCTATAAGAAGCATGCGTGGGGTTGGGACGAGCTGGCGCCAGTCTCCCTCAAGGGAAAGACCACTTTCTCTGGCTGGGCTGCCCAGATTGTCGATGCTCTCGACACTCTCTGGATTCTTGACATGAAGGATGAGTTCAAAGAAGCCGTCCAGATTGTTGCCATGATCGATTGGGCACGTACTGGTGACAGCTACCTCAACCTGTTCGAGGTAGCTATTCGTCACCTTGGTGGCCTCCTCTCTGCTTACGAGCTCTCTGACGAAGCTGTCTTGCTCGGCAAGGCTATTGAGTTAGGCGAGATGCTCTACGCTGCATTTGACACCCCCAACCGCCTGCCATCTCACTGGCTTTACTTCAAGTCTGCCAAAAATGGAGAACAGCAAGCCGATGAAGAAATGTCTGGCGCTGCAGGTGGTTCAATGTGCCTCGAGTTCACTCGCCTATCTCAGATTACTGGCAACCCCAAGTACTATGATGCCACTGAGCGCATCAAGAAGTTCTTCCATCGCAACCAGGACAATACTAAAATTCCTGGTTTGTGGCCACATGTCATGAACTATCGTGAGGAAAACGTCGACAACGATCGCTTTACCCTTGGAGCTGGCGCGGATTCCCTCTACGAGTACCTACCCAAGATGCACGCCTTGTTAGGCGGCCTGGATCCTGAATACGTCGAGATGACCACCAAAGCTCTTGACACCGCCACTAAGCACTTACTCTTCAAACCTCGTAATCCTAGTGACCTGAATATACTGATGTCAGGCAACGCAGTGCCAGGCGATGATGGTGCCAAACCCAAGCTTACTGCTGAAATGCAGCACTTGACATGCTTTATCGGCGGGACTTATGCTCTGGCTGGCAAGCTTCTTTCACGAGCTGATCTTGTCGACCTCGGTTCTCGCCTAACAGCTGGTTGTGTCTGGGCATACGATGCTTTCCCCACCAACATCATGCCCGAGATTGCTGAGCTTGAAGCATGCGAGTCTATCACCAGCAAATGCCGCTGGAGTGATAAGCCTGTGGAGAAAAAGGATAAGCTGCCTGAGGGTTTCGTCCGAGTCCGCAATTCGGAATACAGACTGCGCCCCGAGGCTATTGAGAGTGTCTTCTACATGTGGCGCATTACAGGCGACGATGTCTGGCGCACCGCTGCTTGGCGCATGTGGGATAACATTGTCAAGCAGACTGAGACTCAGGAGGCCTTTGCTACAATCACTGATGTCAACAGAAAGGGTAGCGATAAACGCGATAACATGGAGGTAAGTTTCCCGGTCTTCCAACTTCCTAGACTAAAGCTGACAATATGCCAGACCTTTTGGATGTCCGAAACAATTAAGTACTTCTACCTCACCTTTGAGGATCCCAACGTTATCAACTTGGATGATTGGGTGCTCAATACCGAGGCACATCCCCTGAAGCGTCCCAAGGGCGAGGAGCTTGAGACTCCCCAGAAGAAGACATCGTGGTGGAAATTCGGCCATTAAGCGATGGTCTGGCAGACGATTTGTTCTTATATTGGTGTTTTAATGGGTTAGCAAAATGGAAGCATAGTGTTTTGGTTATATCAACCTTTTATATATGGTTGAGTCTACATCAGCCGTTCTTCACATGGAAGCACAAGGCAACCTGGTCTGAATGAATACTGAAACCCATGTACAACAGCCTCTACAGCAAGAGCCACGAATTGATGTAAGGGTACGATATCAATATTCTCGAAACCAGTCTCCAAGATTTACACGGCATTGATGACATTAATGCTACTACTAATACCGGCTCATAGAGGTATGGTTGATACTATTGATCCCGCTAATCGCATCGCCCCGCCTTGCGCACATAACCTTCACCCCAGTCATAGATTACATCACCACCAAAAATAATGTATCATAACTTAACCCATGTCCCCATTTCACTTACACCACTGTTTTATCCTGAAAATAACTCGCTCGCCTCCTTATACTTTCTTATCACGGCCGTAATGCGGCATGCCGCTGCGTCCCTCTCTCCTCTGTAGCCTGCGCCCTGCGCCAATTCCTCCAGCTTGCAGTGCCAGACTGCTCCGGTGCTCGGCGCCAGCTATTGGTGTACAGGGACTACAAGCTCAACAACGAAGAGGGCGGCATGATGAGGTCGCCAAGAAGAATCATTATGAACGGCTGAATTTGCGGCATGACGCCACGCCGGCAGAAATAAAAAAGTATTGCCATTGCCCGTAACGGTCATGATGATATGTAACTGACATTTCCCAGGTCCTTCTATTCACTTTCAAAGACCCACCATCCCGACGCCAATCGTTCAGATCCAAACGCTTCATCTACGTTTTCCCTAATCTCCGAGTCATATACGGTGTTATCTGATAAATCGCGCCGCTCGGCCTACGATCGCGATGTCCTCCGTCTGCACCATCACCCACCACAAGCGGCCGCTCAGCGTGGTTCTTACCATTCCCACCAGGCTGGCGGACGCGCACCTTCAGGTCTAAGCCGCAGGAGAGGTACCTTTCGCGGCCCGCCACCCAGTTTCTACCGCAGCGGAGGCTGGGGAGACCAGGCGGACAAACGTCGCAAGGCGCATGAAGAGAGCACTGGTGGTGGAGGTGGTGGTGGCGGCAGCGCATCGTCGCAAGAACAAGGAGCATCGCATAGTCGTCACCAGAGTCCCTGGGGTGACCCTTTTAAACCTGAGGCTTCTGCCCATGGAGGAATGGGACCAGGCGACGACCCTTTTGGGCACCAGAACGATGTCCCTCACTTTGACAAAGCAGGCCATGCGCGAACACATCAACGGGAGGACGAGCGGCGTAAAAGTCGATGGCAGAAGCGAGCCATGGGTGATGACAATATTGAATTCGAGCCGCAAACGTCCATCACTGGGCATTTCATCATTATATCGGGCATTCTGGCAACGACGTTATTGGCCCCTCTCATATATATTCAATTCATGAGCATTGGACAGCAGAAGAAGGAGAAAGTTTAGATTAAGGTGGGGATACAGTCGGAACCTGATATTTCTCTTTAGAGCGTGAGTAGAAAGGATATACGGCATGAAAGACATTTCAACGGCAGTACTGAAGTTTCACGACTGATGGACCATGAGTTCTTCATGAACAGGGCGGAGCTCCTTGCACAAATATCCAAACAGAGGTTTCATGGACATAAAAAGACATCAAGACATGGCAAAGATCTTTGGGATTTTTTATTTGAGATAATCTACATCCTTAAGGACCACCGCAATGCATGCCTGTAAGGTACATGAGCTGTTGAGGGCGTTACAACTCTAGAGCGGAATATTCTAGCGCAAATTTTATGCTAGAAGCTGAATAGAGGTATTTTTAGAAGCAGTTTAACCCTCGAAGGTGAAGCTGGCACCGAGCTTGTGGGTAGCCTGGTCGAGCTTCTGGGTGTCGAAAGAGCCACCGAGACCCAGGGTGACACCCTCACGGAGGAGAACGTTGTAGGCAAGGGCAGCAATACCACGGTCGTTGATCTTGACCTATATTTCGAATCATGAGTCAGTCACCTATCTCTCTCATTTTGAGCTTAATTCTACGAACCTTAGTGAAGGAGACGGGGTCGATGCGGTACTTGCTGGCGACCTCAAGACCGACAGCGTTACCGGTCTTGGAGTTCCAGGTAGCCTTGGCACCAGCCTCAACCTGGGAGTTGACCTTGTGGTAGTAAGAAGCAGCGAAGACGCTGAGGTTGTCAGAAGCGGTGATGGCAGCGCTGTACTGGGGAGCAGCGTAGCCAACAGCGGCGCTGTAAGCGGTCAGAGCAGCCTTGTTAGCATCGTAACCAGCGGAAGCACCAGCCAGGAAACCCTCGTGGCCGACAACGGCATCGACGTTGGCGACGGGGCCCTTGAGAAGATCGAAGAAAGCACGGCCGTGGAAACCGGGCTGCTTGAAGTGAAGGTTGAACTTGGCACCCTTAGCAGCGGTGGCAGGGAGGAAGTTGAAGAGACCCTCGAGCTTGAGACCCTTGGCAAGGGAGTCGGCGACCTCGATCTTAGTATCGAGAGCGTTGGCGGTGTTCCAGGTCTGGGTGAGGGTCAGGCCTGTACGGGAGTAAAACATTAGCAATTGAGCAAAGCCAGGTCGAAGAACTGTCGCAAATCCGATCGGGCATCCCGACTTTGGCCCAGCGATTCGCGAGACGACGAGAGAGGGGAGATTTTGTTTGCGGCGGGGGTTAGATACGGGTGGTGGAGACGGAGATGGAGATTGTGAAAGTGACGTTGAAGAAAAAGATGGTGGTGTCGTACCAGTAGGCTTGTCGGTGTATTTTCCCTCAATCTGTAAGGTCCAGGTCAGTGATATGTTCCAAAGCACGAGGCCATTTCGTTTCTCGTTGAAGTTGTAGAGAACTGGTTCGACAACGGCGCCGAAAGCCGCGGTTGACCGAGCACTAGCCTCCGAACCCCCGAACGAAAAATAATGCAATGGCCTGCCATTGGTTTTGTTGGTAAAGAAATACTCACAGCAGCAGAGGTGGCCTTCTCGTGGCTGGACTTGCCAGTGACCTTGAAGGCAACGCCGTTGGGGGCGGTGTCCTTGAACTCGAAGGTGGTGGCAGAGAGGTGGTAGAAATCCTTGTTGAGGAGCTATAAAACGGCGCAAAAACGAGGCGCAAAAGTCAGCGGAGCTCATAAATAATCATGTTGCAGGTACAGCAAAAATATTTGGTTCCAATGTCGAAGCAATTGGCATCTTGGAGCTGTATGGTCCGTTCCACTCTTCGGTATGGGATCCAAAATAGTAGGGGGAAAAAACAGAACTGTCGCAGCCGTGATGTATCACAGATAGAGGAACCAAAGCAGAAGTACGCGGGGAGAGGTCAGAAGAGGCATACATCGTTGGCCGGCTTGGCAATGTCGGAGAAGGCGGGGACAGACATGACTGCGGTATTTGGTATCTTGAAGATTATGAGTCTTTAAAGAAGGGATGTGATGAAGATGAAGATGGGGACGGGAGAGAGAAACGGGGGAGGAGAGTGGGAGACGATGGGAAGAGCCTGGTAGAAAACAATGGATGCTTGGGCTCTCTCTAGCTCTGGCTCCCCAGGCATAGATGGATTTACACAGGGCATCCTTCTACACAGGGTTTAATTGTTGGGGGACCCCGCTGTAGCCAGGGTTTCCCAGGCACAGTAGCTAAGCTCCACAGGGCCCAAGCTCTAAGATTTGTACAGACTCGGCTACCAGACAGGCCTCGAAGCAGGGAATTGGCACATGCATCACCCAAGTCGGCTGATATCGGGACTGTGTTACCTTGTCGCTTGGCCAGTCGCGAGTGACCACTCTGTACCTTAAAACACCAATAATTCTTTTGTGCTGTACAGCCGATGATCATGTAATTCATCAATCTAATTTAGTGATTTAATAGGTTCCCCAGAAACGAGGGCCCACGTGGAGGGGTAATGGGCGATTCTTACCTTGCAGGTTGCCTTGTCCAATGCCTCACTTCTTATTTATCAACTATTTGCCAACAGCTTAAACAACCGACTGATTAGACAAAAGAAACCCACCCATATAATTGAAATCATACTCATTTGCCATGCCGTGATTACACTTCCTTTCCATTCTCCTAAATCTTGGGCTATCTCATGTAACATACATTGACTTGACTCGCTTCCCAACAGGTGCTGCTATCCATACAGACCTCGATTCCACCTTTGGCTTCTCGACGCATGAACAGCTCAGACACTAACAGCTCATCTGACTCCATCATTAGCTGACCACTACCATAGGCCAAACGAGTTTTGTCTAGCCCAACTACCTGCTAAACACCAGTATCAGAATGAATTAACACCTCGCTGCATTGACGATTTTGATCGACCAACCCACGTCGAGGAGGGTCGCTCACCTATTGGCTAGTTCACCACACCCATCTGTAATAGGCTGCTTCATCGTCAAGACCCTTCATGCATGAGCAGATGAGTAAGTCAAGCAGCACAACATCAAGCACTAACCGTCAATATATCTGACATTCACCGACACTCGCACTAGCACGCATACGATGCAATTCTTTCTTTCTAGAACTTTTGTCTTGTTCTTGATTCCCATGTTCCTGCCCATATCATCCGTCCCTTTTTACAGTCATCATCATTCCAAGGTAGGTAAGCAAATCCCAGACGCCTTTTTCTCTACCTCCAAGAAACGACACCCAGAGTTGCTCCTTAGATCAGGTTCATGGCAGATACCTCAGATAGTGTAAGTTACAATGAGTCGACCAAGTTTTCTCTACTTGATGTTTTACTCGATTCGCTATGTCATTAAGCCGCGCTGTCGTACTTGGCGTTGTGGGTGGCAATGGCTCTATTACGATGTCAGTAACCATTTTCTCTTTCTATTTTTCGTTTACAGGGATTTGACTTACCGGCCACTAGGGTCAGTCTGCTTGGACCAGGTGGGAGTCCAGCGCATGACAGTTGACGCGCAGTGAGGGGGAAAGTGCTCGTCAAACATGCATCGGTACCAGTAGGCCTCCTTGGTGTCAGGGATATCGTTGCCCCACTCAGGCTTGGGGTTCTTCATCATCTCGTCGGTGACCTGCTTCTCAGCGGTGTCCTTGAGGGCGTCGATCCAACCGTAGCCGACACCATCAGAGAACTGTTCCTTCTGTCGCCAGAGGATGTTGTCGGGAAGGTAAGGCTGCTCGTCAGGCTCATCCGAAGTATCGAAAGCCTTGCGAAGGATGTACTTTTCGAGCTTCTCCTTGGTGATCATCTTGTCCTGAGGATCAATGTTCATGGAGTACTCAAGGAACTGTTCAATTCGTTAGCACTGTGCGCTCCACTCGGTTATCCTTGAGAAAATCAGCTTACCTCCTTGTCAAGGAAAGGAACACGAGCCTCAAGACCCCAAGCAGATGTGGACTTGTTGGCTCGCAGACAATCAGACAGATGCAAGTTCTTGACACGTCGCACGGTTTCCTCGTGGAAAGAGTCCTTGTCAGGAGCAGCGTGGAAGTACAAGTAACCGCCGAAGATCTCATCACTGCCCTCGCCACTCAGAACCATCTTGATACCCATAGCCTTGATCTTTCTCGACAAGAGGTACATGGGGGTAGAGGCTCGGATGGTGGTGACGTCGTAAGTCTCGAGGTGGAAGATAACGTCAGAAAGAGCGTTGAGACCATCCTCGATGGTAAAGGTCATAACATGGTGCTTGGTTCCGAGGAACTTGGCGACCTCGAGAGCGGCCTTGTTATCGGGAGAGCCTGGAAGACCAATAGAGAAAGAGTTGAGCTGGGGAAGGTAGGTAAGAGTGTCGAGGTGGTCGTCATCGTCGACACCGACAAGACCCTCACCAGTGTCAGGATCCTCGACAGGGAGAACGTTGCCGTTGGCCTCGAGAGCCTGTTTTCGGAGCCGGGTCACCTCACGTTGGGCGATGGAGGCAGTCAAACTCGAATCAAGACCGCCGGAAAGAAGAACACCGAAAGGCACCTCAGCCATGAGTCGCTTTCGGACGGACTTCTCAAGAGACTGTCGAAGGACCTTGTAGTCGACAGGGGTGCTGGGAACCTTCTTGGGGTCCCACCAAGAGGGGTTGAAGTAGCGAGTGGTCTCGCCAGTCTTGGAGTCGTAGACATGACCGGGAGGGAAAGCGACGATCTTGTCGCAAACGCTGTGCAAGCACTTCAACTCGGAGGCGAAGTAGACGGTTCCAGGCTCAGTGGAGGACCAACCCTGGTAAAATGTGGTAATACCGATAGGGTCGCGGGCGGCAATTGTGCGGTCTTGCTTCTTGTCGTAGAGGACAAACGAGAACATGCCATCGAGGTGGTTAGGGGCATCGGTGTCAAACTCGGTGTACTAGAAAATATTTATCGTGAGATTGGTGCTCCCGCCGAAGTCATACGTCAGGTTCTCTTACCAAGGGGATGATGACCTCGCAATCAGAAGTGGTCTTGAAGTGGTATCGCTCCTTGAGGTGCTTTCGAATGTGACGATGGTTGTAGATCTCACCGTTGACGGCGAGAATGATGCTGTCGTCGGCGTTGGTCAGGGGCTGGGCTCCGGACTCTGTGAAAGATTGTCAGTCGCGAGGGCTTCCAGGTGTCAAGAGCTTGCGACTTACCAACACCGACAATGCTGAGACGCTCATGGCAGAGAACTAGTGCAAGGTTAGAGATGCAATATTGGGTTTCTAAAAAGTCAATTGACGTACTGGTCTGGTTGCAAATAACGCTTCCACCTAAAAACACGACTTTAGTACTTGCTATGAGTGTGACGACCCAGCCGTTATTTTCACATACTCCAGTCGGGGCCACGGTGACGAATTCTGCGCCGATAAGTTAGTTTCGAGGTCTTCGACCAGTTCTCATCGTACATACTGCTTTGCGAGTTTCAGAGCCGTAGGCTTGAACTTTTCCACGTCGGGATGACTGCGAGATGGCAAAATGTTAGTCGCGCCATGATCCAGCAACAACTTTTCCCCTCCGACCGCGGGGTGATTTCAATCCAATTCAATTCATGGCGGGGTCATGATGCCCCATGCCCTGCCCCTCCAAAGCCACCAGAAGGAGATCCATGTTCATTCGCAAGGGGTGAGAGCGTACCGGTGACAGGCGAAGATTCCACACATGATCGCGGTTGCAGAAGCGTGCAATAGAGAAGTGTTGGATAGAGAATGGTATGAGGGAGGGAAAGGAACGGGACAAGCAAGATTAATATTTAGCAGCAGCCCGAGGAGAGAAAAAAAGAGGAGTCATAGCAAAACTCCACCCTCCCTTCTTTCCGCCGGCACAGGCGACAAGCGACGGGCGATAAGTGACTACTTCCTGCCTTCCATCCCCCAGGTACCTGCGTACTATCTACAGCACCGGCCCGGCAGGCGCAAGGTTATTAGCGGTTGTTGTCAGAATTAATGTACTCAGTGAAACCTTTTCGGTTGTTAAGGTTATCCACAAGATGCTCCGCTGCGGAAACGATGAGCATGTCTCTCTCCACTGTGATGGTGACTGGCAACCATTGAGCAAGTCACTAAACAAACTACTAAAGCAGTACTACATATTGCCGCAGGCTTTGTGATTATACACTCTTTTACTTCGCGTCAGAACATCCGTTTCCTTGCTCTACACCCACGGAAGGACCTGTCCGTTGATAGACAACGGCTTATCAAACCAGATCAAGCCAAAAAACTTTCTGGAGGTGTGAGTAAGCAAGATGGCCGATTTCGGCTCACAAATCGGCAGACTTCATTGGCAGCCAAGAGGCAATGAGCCCTGAAGCTGGGATGTTATTGGACAAATTACATAAACTTTAGGTTAGGTGTTTGATAAGGGGAATACGGCGGGTATACGTATTTATGGCTGTTGTTGTTGCGTCACAAAAACAGACAATCGCCGTTCGTACGATGATTTATCAACATGGATACCGAGTATTCCAGGTCGTTTCTTCTCTCAAATTCGTTCGGACGACGAGGACTGGATCAGTGGGGCGTTCCCACAACGCAAGCCGCAAAGTGAATCACTCGCCGACCAACATCGCAGGATGCGTGGACCGACAACTGCCGGTACAATGTAACATACTGTCGGAGAAAGACTCTGTTTAATGTTTGGGGGAAAATATGTTCTTGTTGGCTCTGGCTGCATTCCATGTTCAGCGACCTAGCGTACGGTATAAATCTTTGCCTAGCACCCAATCCCTCGTTATATCATTGCATAGCTCGTATCATGCTGTGTCACATATGTGTGCCCCCGTAGTCCCTGAACTCCCTCTTGCAGGTTACAGGTGACTTCCCGCCTTGGTATTTCCTTTAACGCCGTGGCTTGAGGTTTCTCACAAAGAAAAAAATCGTCTAAATAACCTCTGTACCTGAAGCTTCCAAAAGGATGCTCAAGGAGTGGGGTTTTCACGGACTATTCGGCGGACTCGTTTTTCGTACTCGGCGCGATCCCTCTTGAATAAGTTGTATGCCTCCGCCTGGGCAGGGGACTCGGGGTTAGGGTCGTTGAGGAGGTCTTGAATACCAAGCAGGATTTGCTTGACGGTGATGGCAGGCTTCCATGCCTCGTCTTCGTTGAGGATGGACAAACACACAGTGCCTGACGGGTAAACGTTCGGGTGGAACAGCGGGGGAACAAATTTGCCTGGGTTATATCAGCATCGATTCCTTCTCCGGTTATATCTAAAACTCGTTTTCTTACATTTCGGGGGCTTTGTGGGATATTCTGGTACAAAAGTTAGCACACATCACGAGAGCATCGCATGGTGTTGTGTCGGGTCTTACCGTCGGGAAAAGCGATAGTCAGCTTGAAAAGACCACCAGACCAAATTGTACTGTCCTTTCCAGGTATTCCGCACTCCCAGTTCTTGACATCAAGAACACCCTCTTTGGTGCGCTGAGGCTTGGCATAGAAACCGAAAGGATGGTCTCGTCGCCACTGCTTCCTGCTTGGGTCTCAGCATGGTCCGAGGTCAGAACAAGCTGTACAGTCTCACCTTTCCTCTTGCAATCTGTTTTGACACAGCGCCATGATTTCTTCTGGCGGGGAAACTGGCCGCGGCAAGATGGGGGTTGTGGTATTGACGATGAGCACGAGATCGTCAAGGGTCGAGGATTAAGGGCCGCGCGAAGTCGAAGAGCTTCGGCGCAGCGAATATTATGACGGCGACGAAAAGTTGCTAAGCTAAGCAAGAAGTTCAAGTAGCAAGGTACGCAGGCCTTCGTTTTTCACGGGCGCTAGACTTTTCAATAAAAAGAAGAAATTCGTGAGGAGAGGCTGATGGGGAGATGGAAAGAATTCGAAACCAAAGCCCGATACTAATTGCGCAGGCGTGCAATTCACCAAACGACGTCTTTGTTGATGACTTGCTGCACAGGCCAATGCTCACTGCTGTTGGTCGAGAAGCACGTCCACCCGTTTTTGGGAAACCCCACTACTGGAATTAGTGGTCGGTTGCCTGTTGTATGAGTTGGCTACTACTAAAGCTGGCCTCGAATTATCAGAAAATTGGCTGCTAGAAGCACAAGGGACGAAATTAGCAGACCAGCTTATGCTGCTTAATTACATTTCGTATACTATTTATTTTTATATGCTAAGACTGAGGAGGCCAACTTTCTGTTACCTACTTACCTATAGTACCTGACTGCGCAGTAGGAGGTACCTAGTAGGCTCCCCCAGTGGGAAATATAGTGCTGTTGTGGTGGAGTAGGCTCCTAACCACCTCATAGCTGTCACTCGGAGGGTCAGAAACCTTGGATGGATGCAGAGTGTAAAAGATGGAATTATCGAGTCAGCTTTCGTCCTAGTAAACCAGTCTCTTGCTCCCTTGTTTTGTTCAGTGGCAGTTTAAGAGGCATAAAGATTTCCACAGGTGTAGGTACCACAGCCCAGGCAGCCTGATCGATCACCTTAGTATCTGGTCTATGGCAATCACCTGCGACCTAGCGCCGGTCGGGTCACAATCATAGGTCACCTCGGCACAGTCAAGTTAGAAGCGGGCATACATCCGCTCACCTCAAAGTTCCTTGCCCACGTATTGTCAAGTGGTAGACTACATTTCTCCATTACCAACCACTCACTTAACTCCTACGTCGCAGAGCTTCACGTCAAGAAGTCTGTCACGACTAAGTCTCTTCACGACTACGACGGCAGCTGAAATTCGCCAGCTTATTCGTCTCACTTCACCGACGTTCGTTAACATAAGTGGGGGTGTACGAGTAAGTTGTGTTGGACATACAAACAAACAATAGCACCATGAGCGCAGACAAGGACGCAGAAGCTACCTTGAAGGAAGAGGTTAAGGAGGAGCTCAAGGAGGCCGTCAAAGCGGATATCAAGGAAGAGCCGAAAGAGGACAATGACAAGGTCATCAAGAATCTCAAGGTTGAGGATGTTGCTACTCCTGCCTCGGCTGATACTCCAATGCCCGAAGCCTTGCTAGCTGATCCCCCAGTGTCTGCTCTCTCAGCAGAGACTCCCACTCCAGAGGTAGAGCCAACCAAGATGGTTCCTCAGGAAGCTCCTCATCAAGGGATGGTTTCTCAGGAGACATCTAAGGATGCTCCCCAAGATAACACCTTTCAGGATACTTCTCCCAAAGAGACTACAGCCCAGCACACTGCTGCTGAAGAGACCGGGGCCAAAGAACCCGCGTCTGAAGAGATTGATCCGCAAGGCACTACCACCACTACCACCAAAGAGGGTGCCCCTAAGGAATCCGCTACCCAAGGGGATTCTCCTCAAGAAGCTGCTGCTGTGCTCACTACTGCAGCAGTGGTGACCGCGGCAGCTGCTACAGAGGTAGTCGCGGAAAAGGCCGCCAACCTTTCGACACCTGCAGTCGAAACTGCAAAGCCCCTCGATGATTTCGAGGATGTTCCAGACCCAGACGAAGATGATCTGGACGACCTGGATGGTGCGTTGCAAGAAAATGGGGCCATGGATGTATCCGCTAATTGTTCGTAGATATGTTGGACGAGTTCTCTGCAGTCAAGATCGATCAACCCAAGCCTGTGGAAGCTGTTTCTGCTATTAAACCAGAGGCTCCGAAAGACGCAGCTCCTTCTGGCAAGCAGGCTGAAGTTGAGGATGCATTCTCAGAAGAAGAGTTTGCCAAACAGTTACAGGCTGGTATGGCTGATCTCCTAGGCGAGCTTGAACAGTCCGTAAGTCTTATTTCACCACGAATACGTCACATCATTGCAAGTGCTAATACTTTCCTAGCCGGACATGCAAGCTCAATTCGAGGACATCTTTAAACATATCGCTGCGGCAGAAGGGGCTGGTGATGCGCCACCTCCAAGCTCCTCAAAGGGGCCAGCGTCTCAGCCGCCGTCTGAGGATGCATCTTTTCAAGATACCATTAAGCGGACAATGGAGAGGATGCAAGCGTCAGGGGATCAAGCTACGGCTGCTGCTGCCTCAGGGTCTGGCGATGACTTCATGTCCGAGATGCTCAAGCAATTATCCTCAGGCGACCTTGGCGACCTAGGAGGTGAGGGCAGCGAAGAGGAGTTCTCCAAGATGCTCATGGGCATGATGGAGCAGCTCACCAACAAGGAAATCCTCTATGAACCTATGAAGGAGCTTGACGAAAAGTTCCCAGAGTGGCTGATCAAGAATCGTGACGCGACACCCAAGGATGATTTGAAGCGGTATGAGGAGCAACAATCCATTGTGCGTCAGATAGTGGCCAAGTTCGAAGAGAAGACATACTCGGATTCCAACGCGACGGATCGGGAGTTTATCGTGGACAAAATGCAAAAGGTATGTTCATCTCGCCTTCTCTCCTTGATGGTTTTATTGAAACTAACATCTCCATCAGATGCAAGCAGCAGGATCGCCACCCTCTGATCTTGTTGGAGACATGCAATCGGCCCAAGATGCCCTCAACCCAGGAGATGAAGCCTGTAATCCTCAATAGGTACTAAGCCCGGGTGTCCTTCCGAGCCATATAAATACCCTTTACCAAACAATGGTTGTACACGTCCAGTGATATGTTCACGGTATTTCCCAAACGCCATAGCCTTCTTCAAGGTCTGATTAACCCCAACTCCGTGCGTGATAACATGTAAAGCAGTAAAAATGTGAACACAGAAAAAGCAAGCTCGCTATTGCATCTCAATGTCCCCAGAAGCGTCCATTTGGTCTTGCGGTTGCATTTGCAAGCTCTGCTGTGCTTGCTCTTGTGCAATAAGTTCAGCAAAGACGTCGTCATAGTCTTCCTCTGATAGTGTAGGTGACGGTGGTCGCTGAGAGGACGTCATCTGCTGTTCTTCGTAAGATGCCAACATAGCCTCAAGCTGCTCTTCTTCATCCATCATCATCTCATCCTCTTCAGGAATTGGGGGATGCTCTTGGTAAAAAGTCATGGCCTCTTCGATGTCTGCTTCGGTAACTTCTGGAGCATCATGTAAGAGCTGTCCTCTGTCTGCCAGGTAATTTTTTTTCAAGAACTATGGCTGAAGTCAGTAACAATAATATGAGACCTGCAAACTCCTATATTACCTGTCCCTCGATATCTCTTCGTTGCCAAGCCTTATCTTCACGACTTTGCTTAACATTCTGGAGAAACTGTTGACGCCTGCTGTCTTGTACCTCCTCTCGTTTACGATTAAGGGGGTTTGGCCGCGTCGGGCGAGAAGCAAACTTGAATTTGGGAGGTTTAATGGGAGAAGATTGGATTTGTCGTTGAGGATGCGCGTTGCGCTCGATTGGCGATGAAGCGCGAACAGGTGAGGAAGACAGAGGCGATGAAATGACCGGGCGATGGTCCCAATTGCCGGTGAAAACAGGGGAAGGAGCAAAAGACAGCATGTTTCCGGCTGTTTTATTGTGTGTTGTCTGTTGCATAGAATTGCGAATAAACAATATTGAGAAGTTGTCGTTGGAGGAGCTTGAAGATACAAGAGTTTCGTATGAGTGGCGTGGTCGTGTAAAGAGGTTTGACTATAGACGCGCTTGGAGTCGCGGTCGCGTAATCACGTGATTAGACGCGGAGTCCTGATTTCGGGTACAATGTGCTAATCTCTGTTATCAGGCGGGTGGCCAATTCGCCTCCCCGAATATCGCACCCGGGCCAAACCGAGAGATGGGCCTGGCTACTAACTAGCCTGGGTGGACGGACGGAGGTTTATCGGAATCGGCACACCCAGGCAAAAAAACTGTCGATTGATTGCCTTGCCTTGCCTTGGTCTTGGTTGACGACATGATCCAAAATTAAGCCTGGTCCTAACTCTACAGTGCAGATTCATGTTCGCTGTTCACTCCTTTTTTTGTTGTTGAAAGTTCCTGTTTTAGAATGAGTAACTACATCTTACTCCTTAATATTCTACCCTATTAAAGCCCCTCAGCGGCCAGATGAACACCTTTTCTGTCTCGGCCTTTGCGACCCGTATCGCCGCTCGACCATGGACGTGCTCGACTTGTAGAGGCCAATTGCTGCGTGGCAAGCCTTTACAGTATATCGCCTCACGAAATTTTGCTTCGGGGAAAGGCTCGAGAGGGAGCAATGGTCGAAAATCAGGCCCCAGACGACCTTTGTTATATGCCTCGGCCGGTGTTGGAACTATAGGGGCAACCGCACTTGCACTAGGCGACGATATCAAGAACAGTTATGAAGCAGCAGAGCGTACGGGCAGAGTTGCGGCTGCGCTCGCTGTCTGTATCAACGAGTATGTTGCCACCAGGTATTTGGTGCAAAGAATATAGGACTGACGGTCTGAATAGTTATCGAACAACCCTGAATGCGAGAGAAACTACCGAGGATCACGACGAACAAGAGAATATGCTAAAGGCATGCCATAAACGATGCGCCGAACGAACCCTGGTTGTACTGGAAAAGAATGGAGGCATCTTCATCAAACTTGGCCAACATCTCGTAAGGAGCCATCCACCTTGTACAAGAGTCGCAGAGCGCCATGCTAACAATCTCGCAGAGCGCCATGAACTACCTTCTGCCTTCTGAGTGGACCAACACATTTATACCGCTACAGGACAAATGCCCTGTATCCTCACTTGAATCGATTGAAGACATGTTCCGCCAGGACACTGGAGAGGAGCTTTGGGATTACTTCTCTGATTTCGCCCCCGAGCCAATTGGTGCAGCCTCCCTTGCACAGGTGCATCTAGCAACTATCAAGGGTTCAGACCAAAAGGTTGCAGTCAAGGTGCAGCATCCGGAACTTCAAGGCTGGGCACCCCTGGATCTCGCTCTGACTCGGTATACTTTCTCGACCTTGAAACGATTCTTCCCCGAATACGACCTCGAATGGCTCTCTTCCGAGATGGACGTTTCCCTTCCCAAGGAGTTGGACTTTCAAGAGGAGGCTGATAATGCCCGTCGTATGAAGGAACACTTTGCAAAGATACCACAGTTGCCACTGATTATTCCTGAGGTCCTCTGGGCCAAACAGAGGATTATCGTTATGGCCTGTGAAGCTGGAAGTCGGCTTGATGATCTTGAGTACATGGATAAAAACGGAATCGATCGTGACGAAGTCTCGGCCACCTTGTCCCGGATATTCAACGAGATGATTTTCGGTGATGGAGCACCGTTACACTGCGACCCTCACGGTGGCAACATCGCGATCCGCAAGAACACCAGTCGTCGAGGTCTTGGTCGTGGGCCAAACTTTGATGTCATACTGTACGACCATGGTCTGTATCGTGACATCGAACTTCCCATGCGTCGATCGTACGCCAAGATGTGGCTCGCGGTTATCGATGGTGACATGGACCGCATGAAGAAGTATGCCCACGAAGTTGCTGGTATCGAGGACAAGGACTTTCCACTTTTCGCCTCGGCAATCACTGGTCGGGACTACAGCATCGTTAGCAAGTCTGGATCTATTCTCGAGAATCGAACAGCCGACGAGCAAAAGACAATGAGTGGTGCTCTACAGGAGGGTCTGATCGTCGATCTCGTTCAACTCCTCAGCCGTGTCCCCCGAATCATCCTTTTGATTCTCAAGACGAACGACTTGACCCGCAGCCTGGACGAGAATCTCCAGACTCGCCAGGGCCCCATACGCTCCTTCATGATTCTAGCACGGTACTGCACAAAAACTGTTTTCCATGAGAAGCTTGAAGAGATCAGTCAAAACGGATCGCTCTTGTGGCCTTTCAACGCTGTACGACTGATCGCTGCATGGGTCGGTTTCATGCGTGTAGAGATCAAACTGGAGGCTTTCGAGTTGTGGCTGTTCACGAAGAGAATGCTGGGCGTGGGTAATGGAGAGTTCTCAGGGGCGGCGTTCCAGAAGTGATAATAATGAGTTAGAAGACATATTGATATAGAGCGTACATAATCTGCTGGCCTTGGCAATTGAAGATCAATAGAAGTAGAATTCTTATATCGTGCCCAACGTTTTTATCTTGCGGCTTCCCAGTGGTCCTTACCCTTTAGCAGCAATGTGGATGGGACGTAACCCGGCCAAGACCCGGTTGCCAAATACCAATCTGCGCAATCCGCAGAGATGGACAAAGATTCACAGTGTCTCTCAGGGCGTGCTCGAAGAAAACATGATCCGCAGTAATGTTGGGTCTAAGCAGGTCATTCATCATAAAGAAACAACTTTGATAAATGAATACAGGTACAATGTCTATCTATGTCATAGCTTCTTCCATGCCGCTGTCCAAACCATACGCCATGCCGAGATATTTGATCCTTGGAATATTCCATTCACATAAACCCAAACTCCATACCATACCAACTTACTCAAACGATCCCTTACCCAACAAACCACCCACGACTCCAAGTCTTCTTTCAGCTCCCTTAACCTTTCTCTCTTCTCTCCTTCGCTCGTTTTGTTCGAGCTTCGCTCGTCTCTCACTATCTCGCGCAAAGGCCTGCACGCCACTCTTCTTGCTAGCTCCCTTCTTGATCTTGGTCTCTCCTCCGAACCCACTGGCTGGTGTTGAGGGACCAGAACTTGAGGTGGAGGCTGTGCCAGAGACATGTGAGTTGGTTGTCGCACGACGTAGGAGCACAGGCACCTTGAAAGAGGAGCTCGATGCTGTTGCGAAAGCAAGACGACTGGTGCTGACATTGGAAGAGTTGTTACGCTTTAGGCTGATGCGATCGACAACTGCAACGCGGCCCCGGCGAGAGTTGGATCCATCATTTTCCTTATCACTGCGAGCTTGTCCAGGAGCTTCTTCTTCGCCCTCGCTGTCTGATCCGGATTCTGTGGCAGGAATGACAGAGCCATGTGGCTCCTCTAACAAGCTAGATAAAGTCTCGCGCACTTCGCCAATGTTCGAAGGCCTCTTGCTATCCGTGGTTCTACGCAGATGAGCAGGTGCCCGATTATCTGCAGGGCCAAAAACCCTGTGAGGTTGGTTATTGGGAACGGTTTGTGTCTTGCTGCCTTCCCCATCTTGGGACTGGGACTGCAAGGACTCGTTGATCTCTTCAGGTGTATCCAAAAAGTCCATCTCATCGTCGCTACCTCGATCCTCGATGGTTTTAAGGAAAGCCTGGTTGCCCGGATTTTCAGCAATCTTCTTGACCCGTTCGTCAGCGAACAAAGCCTGCTGCATCTTGGCGAATTGACGACGCTTCATCTTTCGACGAGCTTCGCCATCATCATCTGAGTCGTCAAGGTCGTATCCAGCGCCGCGCTTGCGACGAAGCATGCCAGTTGTGATATCCTTGAAAAGCTTCTCGACCTTCTTCTCATCCTCGGCACGTTCTCGATCGCTGCAAAATGTTAGAGTCATGTCAACAGTGACAAGTAGGTACAACTTACGCATAGAAAGCAGCGAGCTTGGCTTTGTCGATGTCATTGTCGGCAGCGTCGTCGATAATTTCTTTAAGCGAGGCAACGGATTCGTTGTCACTGTCCTCGCCGTCTGCGCCTCCCAGACCAGCGTACTCATCCTCGGATTCCTCGGCCTGGTCATGGACCATCTCCTTGGCCTTACTTTTCTTGTGATCAAACTCTGCTTGGGCCCGTTTTTTCTTTTCTTGCTTAGCCCCCTCCTTCAACATGTTCAAGGCAGTGCCAGGCTTCTCTGCAGCTGTTGGCTCAGGTGTCTCCTCGATACGTTCAGACGTATCCATTTTGCGACGAAGGCGGCCACGGCGGACTAACGGTGAGGCTTGTATTGGGTCCTCTTGGTCGACTACCATTGTCTCCATGGTGGAAACTGGCGTCTCGATAAATCTGTTTTTCAGGGGTGTTTGGTGTTGGAGACCCTCATCCTGAGTGAAGTCGATCATGTCGGAGATCTGTGTGCTCTCCTCCCGCAGCAGGCTATCAAGACTTCGCATCTGAGACTGGGAAAAGTTGAGATGTACGCCTTGGGTTGTCTTTTGGGTGTCGTCCTTTTGACTGTCCATAACCATATCTTCCATAGGCTCGTCCATGGTCGCAGAAAAGTTGGAGTCGGGAAAGTGGTCAAAGTCAGGCATCATGGACTGAGTTGGACCGTTCTCCGCCTCTACCTGGCTGTCGTCCATGGTACCAGCGAAAATCTGAGTAAGCCCAAGGCCAGCCGCTCCCTGTACAGGAAGACCAGGGATAAAGTTCTTTTTAGCTGAACGGAGTACGGATCTGGGCGCCGTAGGAGATTGGGTATTTGGAACCATGGGGGAGGTGTGTAGGGTGGTTTGTGGCTTCGGTTTGGGTGTCATCTCAACTGAGTTCTCTTCTTCATCGTCATCAGAGAGAACGATAGGCTTGCGGATTCGTCGCTTGCTCGCCACTGGGAGTTCGTCGGCGTCGTCATGAACATTTTGACTAGCGACAGGACCTGCATCGTCCTCCTCGTCAGCAGAAGCTTCAGACTCTCCGTCTTCAGCCTCTCCTTCAACCATAGGGTTATCGTCTGCTTCATCATCCTCATCTTCTGACCCAGATAATTCGACTGCCGATGCATCGCCGTCAGCCTCGTCGGCGGAAGCCTGATACTCTTCGTCGTCGCTGTCATCCCACGCTAGAGGATCGACTTCGCCATTCTCCTTCTTCTCCTTCTTGGCAGCATCCCGCTCCTCCTGCATGATCCTCTGAGCCTCCTCCATATGCTTGGCAACGATGTCGTCGACCTGCTGCATCTCGCGCTCGCGCTCTTCGGGAGTCTGGATAACTACACCTTGGGCTTTGAGCATATCCAGTCTGCGGTCGCGCTCCACCTTGGCCTGTTGTCGCGCCTTTTGCTGAAGGTACATTTGCAACTCACCCGGTGTCATACCATATTTTTCGTTCTTTCGTCTGGTCTCCCTACCTGGAGATTTGACTTGTGCAAGGGCGCGCAGAGTCTGGATCGAGTTGTGTTCTTGGGTTTTCTTGGTAGGCGCCATGTCGAAAACAGCTCGTATTTTGTCTTTTGTGGTTGTCGTAATCTCCAATTCGTCATCCGAGTCTACCATGGTCACGTTAGCTCTAACAGGTGGGAGTTTGACTCGAAATTGTCGTTTGGGCTTTTGGATTGGCTGCTCATGTTCGGTCGTTGTCTCGATAGCTTTTCCCTTGCCCTTGTCTAGCCTGGGTTTCGTTGTCTTGGCGAGTTCATCAATGGTTGGCAAATCGAGGTCGTCGTCTTGAGCAACAGGTTCGGTGGCCTCAGCAGTTTTCTTGGACACGGGAGGGGAGCTTGGTGGTGTGTCCACGTCCCGCATTTCAACATCGCTGTGAGGTGTTGGTCCCCTGCTCGAGCTGGCAACCTTGGGGCCTGTTTCACCTGCTGGTCTGAAGTTGAATCGCTCGAACAAGCTACTTTTTGAGATCTTCTTTCTCGTCTTCGCCTGGTGCTTCAACTGCATGTTTCTTGCCATTCTCTGAGTTTCTCGGTTCATTTCCTCGATGGCTTTCTTGCTTGCTTTCCGGGCACTGGGTCGCCCGGTTTGAGTCAGGCGATGTCCACCTTCATCGTCAGTTATGCCGGAATCTTCATCATCCGACGCCATCCGCTCAATCTCTTGAGCGAGTTTCTCTTGCTTCGCACGCTTTTCTGCGCGCTCCGCCTCTTTGGCCGATTCTTCGGCGTTTTTCTTTTGCCGTTGGCGCTCAAGCAGTGCTGCCATCCTATCGGATTTGATTGCGGGTAAGTCCTCGTCAGAATCCGAGTTATTTCGTGTCGACTTCGATGGTGAAGGGCGAACAGGAGATTGCTCCACGAAGAGTCCTCGCTCAGGGCTTTCCGAAGTGTTTCTGGCAGTTGGTGATGAAGGAGCCTTACGGGTTGGTCGTCGGCGTACCACAGGAGTGTCGTCTTCTGATGAAACATCAGGCATATCGACATTGTGCTCATCCTCCGCATGTGTGGCTGCTTTCTCTTCTTGCTCGAACATCTTCTTTACGCGATCTCGGGCGGTGGTGTTGTGGTTGGAGCTATTTTCTTGTAGCCGCGTTGGTTGGGTCTTGCCTTGCATTCTGGCGGCGAGCTTTCCCCGAGGTCTAGTTGTCTCCTCCTCCTCCTCATCGGAAACGTCTTCATGTTGTGTGGATTGTTGTGGCAGGCCGAGGTGTTTTATTGGCGCATTATTCGTAGTTCTTTTCGATGGTGATTCTTCTTCATCGCTGCTCTCACAAGCCGCAAGTTGAGCTTGCATTCTTGATCTTGGTGAGAGTTGTTCGGGAGACCCGACCGATGATACGGGGGTAGAGGCTCGAGAAGGAGCAGACATTACAAAGGCAATGGTGCTGTATTAATTATGTGCTGTAGCAGACCGAGGGAATATAAATTAACAGCAAGTTTATTGACGCTTCAAAGACCAAAACTCGAAGTGAAAGTATGTTAATGTGGAAATGCACTGGACTGTGGTGGAAAAGACATGCCCAAGGCAACTCGAAACTTACCTAGTACTAGTGGGGAGCTTCAATTACGCGACGCGCGGGCCATTGTAGGCGTTGGCGTGGAGAAACGCGTCACAACGCATCAATTACGCGTAAAGTTGCTACCCACCACGTGAGTTTCAATTAAACATCTCTGTATTGACGAT
This sequence comes from Fusarium praegraminearum, assembly GCA_002093855.1. Classification (NCBI taxonomy): domain Eukaryota; kingdom Fungi; phylum Ascomycota; class Sordariomycetes; order Hypocreales; family Nectriaceae; genus Fusarium; species Fusarium praegraminearum. The sequence goes on along the minus strand of LXHY01000197.1, from coordinate 148,713 downwards.
CTTGGTGGGGCAACTAGACTCTAACCATAAACTTTACTTGAGGATATCGCGATTTTTGAAGTCTAATATTGACTTTTTCTCGCTTTGCAGCTTTGAGTCGTAAAAGGTAGGGCTCAGAGAGCAACCTTATTCCCATACAATATTTCATTTGGTGGTTAATACAACTTCAAAGACAATATTGCCTTCAGCTGCCTTGCATCAAGAGTCATACCTAGAAAGTACCTAAGCCACAAAAGCACTGTAAGACATACTTGCTCAGCAGCCGACTTCTCTTTTCTATAAACTTTACATCACTGGACTGTCAATCAACTCAAAACAAAGATATCACCATCACACAATCATTGTAAACTGATGTCGAGGAAAACGGCACATTCAATTCGATAAGCTATGAGTGTGAAGCTATGAGTGTGAAGCTATTTCGTCTCTCCTCTACTTTTATGATTTTATAGTTTTCGTAGTAATTTGTGCATCCGGTAAAGACTGTCCATAGTATCCTCCTCTTTCAAAGCAAACCCGTACATATCAGCAACATTGAGAACTGACATCAGTGCTTAAAAAAGCTTGTGCTCAAGAGTCATGTCGGACTCAGGCTCAAGACCAACGCAAGCACGGAAGATATTGGTCAGGGCAGCGCGCTGCTTGGCAAGAGCGTTGACAACGGGAGTGCCAGGGGGGGTCAGGGGAGCCTTGAGCATGTAACTGAGGACACTCAGGACACTGTGAAAGCTCTTGTACTCGGTGGTAGCAGTACCATCGGAGGACACGGCCTTCCACTGGATACGAGACATCATCTCGGCAATGATGACCAAATCGATGATCAGGGGAGAAGCGAGGAGAGAGTCCTCGCAGATGTTGAAGAGCCTGGATATTGTTAGCCGTTGTTCTTAGTTTCAGGAGTATGGTGTCGACTTACGAAATGGTCTGATGGCCCCCCATGAAAATCTCGGCGTAGTACTCATCAAGAGCACGCTTGTTGTCTGCGACGGCAGGCATGTACTTGATCACAACGCAGTGGTCGGGATGCTCGCCCTTCTTGTAAAGGACGTGGTTGGCCTCGACCATGTCATCAACGACGTTGGATTTGGAGATCTCCTTGGAGCGGAACTGCTTCTGGGAGCTCAGGTTCTTGCCGTCGTTGTTGCCAAGATGGTTGTAGCTGGCAATGGAGGTCAACTTGATACCGGCGTTGATGAGGAAGTCAACAAGGGCGGACTTCATCTTGGTCTGGCCAGACTTGAAGTCATCGCCACCAATGAAGGAGTTATGCTTCTCGGCAAGCTCAATGGCACCAGGCACGAAGGTGTTCTGGGGAGAGCCGTTGATAAAAGGGGCCTGTTCGAGGATGCAAGCAACGGCAAAGACGGTGGAAGGAGAAACCTCCTCATGTCCCTGCTCGATAGCCTTGAGAAGGTTGTCAGCGGTGTCGTTGATACCCTCGATCAAGTCGGCATATCGCTCAGTGTTGGCAGTCCACATGATGATGACCTTGTCGAGGCTGTTCTTGGCTTTAAAGTCACGAATATCCTGGCGGATCTTCTCGACATGCTCCCAGCAGGCCTTGGTTCCCTCGAGGACGTTGTCGGCACGATCCTCCTGGTTGGCAGCGATGAAGTCAGGATAGTAGATGGAGGGAAGGGGAACCATTTCCGCCATCTCCTTCTTGACCTGGGCCTTGAGAGTAGGCTCAAGAACCTGAGCACGGTCCATGGCCTGAGCCAGGTTCATCTTGCTGATATCCCAACCGCCAATGACCAAGTCATTGGGGTGGACCATGGGAAGGATGTTGTGGAAGGGAATGTTGACCTCCTGGTGAGTCTTGGCGTCATGGCCGAGCTTGAGGGTTGAGCCCATGACAACAGAGCCGTAGTAGTTGGACTCGCGAGGACCTTCCTTGGTGTCCCAGGCGAGCTGACGGCGGTTGGCGAGGATACCAGCGGTAACGGTGGTGCCGTTGTTGCCTCCGAGTCCGACCAACATCATACCGACCTTGGGAACCTTGCGGTCGACCTTGAAGTCGTAGAGAGTCTCATTAGGAGTAGCAACATACTTGCCGCTGGCATCAACTTCAACCTTTGTGGTGCGGTAGGTGTATCGTGAGCGAATCTCCGCATCCGTGTAGGTGACGTTGGGTGAGTTGACGGTAAAGAGGTCCTGGGTAGCGGAGGAGCCTCGGCCGTTGTATACCGACCCGTTTGAGGAGCCCGTGCCGACTTCCGCGTGAGGAGCCATAATGCTTCAGTTGGCTTTAGCGTGGAAGTTTGCGGTTTAATTGAGATTGGACGGGTTTCTTTTTTGTGAGTAGACCTTTACTGTTCAAAGGTCGAGTCCGCTGAGCCTCCGGAAGCGGCTGAGCAGCGGGCTCCTGCAAACGGGTGATGCGTCCTGGGATGAGTTAGAATTTTGTTTACACAACAAGTTTGGGCTTGGGTTTTTCTGGATCAACATACGAGTTAAGGAGATTGGAAAACGTCTTGACGACTGTAGTGACCAAAGGTCTATGCCTTGGTCGTTATAATAAGATTGATAGAGTTATGGAGGGGTGTTGCGGTTTTGGCGGGGTAGCGGGGCAGACAGATGTCGAAGTGAAAGAAGTTTGGTTAAAAAGAAGAATAGAGGTTTTGAAATTGTTTATTTCTTTAGCTGATTGTAAGTTGACGAAGATTGTGGGTGAAGCAGAAGAGAGAGAAGAAAGAGAGTTGCTTCGGGGCTGGGGAGGGTTCAAATATGGACGAGTCGTCCTGTCCAGCTCGGGTAAGAGACGTACCTCAGTGTACCTGGCCTTTCGGTAGGTCCCCGAGCCTAGGTCCAGGTACCTCACCCGCAATCCCGTCACAATCGCAGCTTGGCTAACCTACTGTCGTGGACATTCGGGCGGTGAGGACCACAACGCGTCGTTAGTGGGGTCAGTGGTATTCTAGCGGCTGGGGAGGCGGAGAGCTCGGAAGCATCAACAGTGAGCTACTGTACAGCTACTGTAAAGCTACTGTAGGTTTTCCATGTATGTTTGTGGGCACCTGATATGAGGATGGAGACGAGCAGGCGAGATTCCGCATCCTCCAGCTTTTCTGTCTCTTTTTTCCCGCAATTTCTCCCACAATTTCTGGCCAACCGACCCCATGAGTTTTGTTAAGTTGCCTGGGGTTCTTTTCTTTGGCGGGGTGACCCTCAGGTCCATTGGCCTACCCTTGACCTGGCCGTGACTGTCACTGTGATTGTCACCTCAGTGTAGTAAAAACAAAGTCAACATTTTTGTTTATATTGGATTTGTAGATCCCTAGGATCAGTCAAAAGGAGATCATCACCACATCCTCATGCATCTTGACACCCCCTGTCATATACAGAAGCTACAGAGAGAACCATTGGCCTGAGCCCCTGGCGTCGTCGACATCTGACTGTTCATTCTCCAAAATGTCCACACACTCTTCACCTGGTCGCTTCGACCAAAACCCTAGGTTAGTTTAGCTCGTGCAGAGCGTCACTTAATAGGCTTCGCTTGCACAGGGCAACCAATTGACATGTCCCGCGTTGCCGATGCCAACCTCCTTGATTGGCTTGATTTAGCCCTGCTTGGAACCTCTGTTGAGCATGCAATTATATCCCTGTGTCTGTTGGAATCTTGGTCAACAGGCTAGGAAGGGCTGTAGACGGGTAAAGAGTCTTGGGCAATGCTGTACTGTAGTTTTAGCCGTAGATAACATTGCTACTGGATTACCTGGCTGTAGCATAGAGGGAAAGATGTATAGAAACTTCAGCTAATGAACGGCATGGACAAGTTTCTCGACATTTGGAGATCAAACAGTCCCAGGTTGTGTTTTGTTTCAACAACGTGTTTCAATGGCAAACATCGTACGGAGGATAAACAACGTTTGGGGTTATTTGTTTCCACCTCGTCAGAGATCAGAGAACCCATTATTCTCATACAGCGGTGACTGAAACCAAGAAATGTAGGTAGGCGATCTTAGCCGTTGATAGCAACACACTGAACAAACTCCTACCCAACACGTATACTTGCATCAGCTGGGTTTTTAGAGCCTCGAAAACGACTGGCCTTTCATCTTATCGCTGCAGCTTACCGATGTTATATGTGTTGTCGATGCAGTTGATCTTCCGGCTTTTGTGTCTAGCCGATCAACTACAACCAGCGCTAGCCGAGCAACTTGATATCGCGCAATCACCAGTCGGTTCTATCGTATTCAGTAGTGTGGTGAGGTTGGTTCCTTAGTACAACGTACTTGCATTGCACTTGTGTGTTTGCAGTTAATATTCTCTCTATTATCTTGAGAGAAACTGCCCCATTCACATGTAACACGGAAGTGTCACAGGAAAGTATCCCAGTAGCATGGGATGTTGGCTGAACCGAAGATCCACCTACAATGTGTTGAGATCGCCCGTCAGAAAATCCTAGCGTCCACCACATCCGTCCTCACCGTCTAACCGTCGAGCATCTAATGCATGAGGTTTTGCTCTAAAAGGCGAAACATTTCACACTGATCGCTCACCGGAGGCCTCAAAAGTCTCGCTCAAAGCGTTCTTTCTTCTTGATAATTTACTCCCAGCCACGGCGTTAGAACCAAGACCAGAAACATTACTCAAACAACCCATTGATTTAACATCTGAGAGTGTCTTGGGTCTCAAGCCCCAACCTGAGCGGAACGTGGTTTTGAATGCGGTTGCCAGGAGCATTCTGGTCGTCTGAATCACCAAGGCTAATTGATGTCAGATCTTCCATGCCTATGAGCAAAGATCAAAGAAGCGCCTCAAACCTAGGGTCTATTAGACCTGGAAACCATTGCTATTGCCGCAATCATACCACAGTGTCGACTGTCAACGGCATTTCTTTTCTGACCCATGTGTCCGACACTGGTCACGTATATCAGATAGCCGATCGTCGATCACAGCTTACAATACAGTCACCGCTATTAACAGAAGGTATAATAGGGTAAGTTGCCGTAAATCATGTATGTACTAGCTAAAGGCAGTACATCGTTCCCAATATCCCATGCAACAAATGGCGTGCCCCCAACGCCCGAGCCAAGGGGAAAGCTTTCTCAGGGTAGGTAATCATGACTAGTTAGCACGAACTAGCAATAAACCATATCTGGCATCATGGGTTGAGCCTGAGGTCATCGAACGGTCAATAGGGTTACAACTGACCCGGTAGCTTGAGAGGCTCATGTCAACGTCTAGTGCTAGCTTTTGGATTGTCAAGTCAATGCGCCAGTGTCACGAGTCGCGTGGATGCTACTCTGTAGAAATGTGTCAATTAATAATTAATACTTACCGACCCTTTGGGGCATAATACGATGTGTTAAAAGTATCCATACTGCCCGTGTCTCTGCAATATCATCATCAGAGCCATACATCGCCGCAAGTAAACACTCAAGAAAAGTTTGCCCTCTTCTCAAACCGTGGTCGTCAGGGGATGTCAAAGTGTAAAATAAGCTAGCCCTTCTACGACGCTGTCGAATTGTGGCGTTTCTGGTCACCGGCAAAGCCGATCTAATGAACATTAGGTTGATTCGTTGTGATTGTCATTGAGTCCAGTTGGAGTCTCTGCTTTGCCTTGATTTGACTGACTTAAACGGACTCTGATCTCCCGATGCTCTAGAGACCTGAGACAGTGGATCGTTTGTATCCGGCTCCAGTTATGGCTTGGCGAACCTGGTATCGCGGATCTTTTCTTAGCAACTGAGGAAGCGACCACAAGACACGATGGATGAACAAGGACATGTGCCTTAAAATCCTCGATAAGCGGGTAAATAATGCCTCGCATTAACAGTTCTGCAGTGCTGCACATACGAGATGGAACCTGCTGTTTTTGGGCTGTTCATGGTCTCCCCCACGGCGAAACAGCCGAATGAGGATAGACAAGTAAAAGGTACATGATAGTCTATAGGACCCAGAGACTGGGGTCTCATATCACCTACCACAACTGTGTCCAATGGATGATCCAGTCACATTGACCGCATGAAATATTTGTCTGCTTGCGGGTTTATCTCCAAATGAACTCAACCCAGACTGCCTATTCAGAACAACTAACTAAACCAGTTTCGAAAGAATGTCTTGGTGATGGTGACATTGAAGGAGTTTAGGAGACACCCAATTGACTGGCAGAGGCGGATAACCATTTGATTAATGTTTATTTCATTGCAACAACCAAAGACTGTTCCAGACGTCGAGAGGCGGACCTTTACACCCACAAGAGGCACGTTAAATGAAGCAGATCTCCTTTCGTCAAGGGTCTATCCATAGTTGGACTAGTGCTTGCAGATGAGCCCCTTGGTTGGACAGAGCTTGCTGCAAGGTACCCGAGTAGGGTAGGCTGTCGACGATTTGGAGTGGATCATTTCTATTTTGTCATTTTATCCATGAACGAGAGAGAGTGTTGACCATGACCATAAGCATGGATGGCATCAACCAGCTAGAGAATATTCTAACCTTCTGTGGCGTTTTCTCATGACCGGCTCGGAAGAGCCCGGACTGGATCTGGCCTCTTTCTATGGCTGTTCTTTCTAGATCGTTGCGGGAACTGTTTAATGAGTTGATCTTGAAGTACCAACCTTGGGGCCACTCACCGGCATCCAGAAGACTTACACTGACGGGCTGAGAAGGAGAACAAGATGAATGCAGTTATACGTTGAATCTACCAAGGGCCAATGGTCTATAAACACAGACTTGAAGAAAATCTCCTGGATCGGGCCTTGTCTAAATGCAGACAAATTTGGGCAGCCGACAGTCCGAACAAAGACATTGTTTCTCTACTACATAGCGAGACACAAATGGCATGGGAATAAGCTGATTAGGAAGCGAGACAAAATGGGATGAGGAATGCTGTCAACCTTAGTCCCCGTTTACTGTCTCCCTCAAGATTGACAATTGGATTCATCGCGTGCAAACTATGTCTCACTTTATCTCCTTCCAGGTGAACGTCATCGAGGCCCAGAAGCTCCAGGGAAGAAAGAAATCTACTAAACTGTCATGTGGGTGACAACCTTAGTGGTCACACAAAGTTTCCTGGAATGTGGGTTACCGTGTAGCTGGAGACAATGGATATGACAGGGAGACGGAAGCAGAAGTACTGTCGCTGTATACGGAAAAGGTAGATGTCATCTTAACGTATCGAATGAGACGAAGCATCTGAAGAAAGTTCTCAACAGCAAATCAATGGCCTATTGAATGAAAAAGAAAAAGATGCTCAATTGCTGTGACGTGATGCCCCCCGTGTTACTTATTCCACACCGCACCCACCGTAAGCTCGTCACTTTGCGAGCCATCCTTTTATTCCTGTACCTTGCCGTACCTACCAACCAAAGCAGGGGTCTCTCGCTCTCCCACTCACTCACTTCATTAGACTGGCCTACGGACTCATTAACTTATTGGCCAACAAGGGCGAAAGCGCAAAACCACAAGCACAAGGATCAGCCTGCAACTCAACTCAAGCTTAGACTAGCCTACTCTGTATCTAGCCGGGTTATTTAGTGGAGTTTTGCCTCGATACCTGCAGTAAAGTCAAGGGTCCCGGTCCCTTTTTCCCTGGTACCAACTACCTACGTTACCTGCGCTATAGCACTCAGGTCGCCCACTTCTCCCTCCACATTTGAGACACCATATGCATCGCATCGTCCCTTTCTTCAAAGTCGACACCTGATCTTCTTTCTATTCCTTTCATGTCGCAGACGTTTTAGTCTCGCGTTTCGACTCTTTGACCTGTATTTCCTCTTCTTTGCTCTTGTCAGTTTTGGATTGGAAACTCTCCACCAACAACCACAGCGATTTACGTGCACAATACATCACGAGCCGGGACTCTCTCCTCTTCCTTCTCTCTCTTATCATCACCAGCAACAAAGGAGCTACACAGGTACTCGCCTCAACTGGACACGACCTCACGATAAAATCTTTTCAACGATTATAATTCAAACCACAACAAATAACACGAAAATTACCTCAACATCACGACTCTCTCTGTATGCGATCGGAAAATTTGCTATCGCTTTGACTTTTGGCACTCCGAATTCACGTCATCAACCCCAGGGACACCGGTCGCAGAACGGGCCTGGGGTACGAAATCTAAAAAGGTCTTACACCACGCGCCATCTTTTGAAACAACCGCAACAAGGCATTCATACGTCACATTGTTCAAGACCTTTTTAGACAAGTACAAGACGGACGGCATCTTGACTGCTCCTTTTCTCAGCATCGCGTTCATAAGCTGGACTCCTATTGTGCTTCAACAACACAACTCACACCGCCATCATGGCTCTCCCTCGAGAGTCCATGTTCCTCCCGACTATCAAATGCTCATCATGTAGTCGGGAAGTTGAAATCTCCATGATGGGAGACCATATTTGCGAGCCACCAGAGCCTGAACGTAAGAGAACAAAACACCACAGAATGTCTCATCGACCAGGTGAACTAATTAATTATCCAACAGTTTCTCCTCCACCAGAGAAGTATGAGGCATACACCCCATACAGCCCAGCACCCTTTAGTCCGGGTCTCTACAGCCCAGTGTCTCCTGAGAAACAGGGTCACATACCACCTTCACTGGATGTCAACGCTGCCAGTGAGTGCCCACCTACCTATCTGCCAAGGTATAAAATAAGAAAGAAATAACCCCGGCTAACAACATCACAGATCATCCCTTTTTGCAAAAAGGACAATTGACACCAAATAGTGAGCCGCGCAGCAGATCGTCAATCAATGATATGGAATGCTTCTTCGACGACGTTCCGACACCGCATGAAGACGATCTCATCATGCCTTCACCACGCCCCATCGATCGTCCTGGAGCTTACGGAGGTTTTGGCGAGAAGAAGCATGGCCCAGACTTCCAACCTCGCTCTGTGAGTCCCAACGGAGGAGGAAACTCATCACTGTTCAAGAGAGTGGACACTATCGCCCCAGGTCCCTTCGATCCTATACGCAGTCCTTCGGCGAACTCCTTTCCCAGGGAGATAACAGAAAGCCGCGACAAGTCAGAAAGCTTCCTGAGCGCATCGCCAAGAGACTACTTTAACAATCAAAGGAATGAAAGGTCTCCCTCTCCTACCGGGAGTGCCAATGGCAACAACTACGATGTCTCCGGCCCTCCTCGACGACCAACACGGGATGACTACGAGGGTTTTGGACGCCCTTCTGGGGCCGACGAGTTGCTCCAACCTCAACCTCTGGGAATTATGAACCGCTCTGATACATTCCCCACACTGGCCGTTCGATCAGATGCACCATTGAGGACTACTTCTGCACCTGGCGTCAAGCATGAGCGCACTGCCTCCAGTGGATTTGGACATGCCTCAAAACCCTCCATGGGACCAGACACCTCGAGAGCACCCCCGCCGCGCAAGAGTCTGTTACACCCGTCAAAATCCAGCAAGTACTCCGCATCTGTCGATCTTGCTGCTGAGTTTGGTGTCAATAACCCTTACCATACACCCTCGGATTCTACATCTTCTGGCTTCTCCACATTCAGCCACCAGAGCAACGGCAGTTCTCAGACCAGTCAAACAAGATCTCAGCCTCGACGTGATCCCTCGGATCTCTCAGCTATGGACGGACTAATGGAGGATCTCGAAAGTTCAATGGAAGTGTTGGGATCCAAGAATGCTCAGGCCGATGCCCCTATACGGCCTGCACGTGCTCGATCACCTCTTGCAGAGTCACCACTCGATTCATCCCGCGAGCGACCTGGTTCTGCCAACCGCTACGAGCCACAAACCGAGGCACCTCCCCAACGGCACGATTCCCAACCAAACCCGCTTTACGCGCCGTCACCCCAAGATAACTACTCTCATACAAGCCCGCTATCAACGCCTTCGCAAACTCTTCCGCCAGCTCTGTCACCCCCTGTTCGGAAAGCGACACAAGACCCTGTACGATCCCGAGGCAACTGCAAAGCTTGCAGTCTTGCTATCACGGGAAAGAGCATCTCATCTGCAGATGGAAGGCTGACAGGCAAATACCACAAGACTTGCTTTGTTTGCACGACGTGCTCTGAACCCTTTAAATCAGCTGAATTTTACGTCTTGAACGACAAGCCTTATTGTGAACACCATTATCACAAGCTTAATGGCAGTCTCTGTGGAAGCTGCGAGAGAGGAATTGAGGGTCAATACCTAGAGGACGAATTCTCGATCAAGTACCATGTTGGTTGTTTCCGGTGTCTCGATTGTGGCCGCTCCCTCTCCGATGGCTACTTTGAGGTGGAGGGCAAGTCGTACTGCGAGCGAGATGCCTGGCGCCGAGTGCAGCAGTCTTACCCTCCCCCGGCGAAGCCACCTCCAGGCCGAGGGCCACCCGGTCCACGACCTCCCATGATGGGTCTTCCTGGCCATCCGGCACAGCGAATGGGTCCTGGCATGGGTCCACGGCCCCCGTACGGTATGCCGCCGCCTGGAAACCGGCTCGCTCCGGGGCCTCCCGGACAACAAGGGCCTCGACCACGAATGAACAAACGACACACTCGACTTGGCATGATGTAACGACCTAACTATTTTACCTGAATCTCGACGACGACGCTGTATGGACCATAATTATATCTTGTAATATCACCTGTCTGTGTCTAGAACGCAATGTTTTGACACCCCCTGGTTTTGTTGTTATCTTGCTCGGAGTTGGCTAGCATTGTTGTTTTGTTATTATACCCCCATTGTTTTTAGGCTTCCCCCCTACTGTTTGTATGTACACCGAGCATTATGCAGCTCTTTTGAAGAATGACGGTATCAGCCTGGGTAGTCCATATGGCTTCATGGTATCCCGGTAGGCTCTATACTTGAGGCGTCTGGACTAGGGATTGGTCATTGGCTGGATACTTGTATGAGCCTCTGTAGTATAATGTATTAGTGAGAGCCTTGATGGACGTCTGCTCAAAATCGAAGTACGTTTCAAACACACACTTGTAACGTTAAAAGTCAAAGTAATATGTTGTGATCAATGTTTGTAACTCTTTCTTACGGATTGCGACCTTGAAGATTCGTGTATCACGGTCATTCATCAACGGTGGTGGGGAAGCTGGGAGATAGATAACCAAGTAAGGGTACAACTATCATACAACAGAATTAGACTGTGTCTAAAATATGTACTAGCTAACGCATAGCAGACAAAATCTTTTGAAACTGGTTCAAGCGTGGATCAACGTAAACCAGCGTGTTTTATTGAAACAGCTGGGCTATACCATTTCGCAAAGCCACGTGTAGGTATACCCAACCAATTCTTCAGGAAACGGCAAATTAATCCAGTTCAGAACAAGGCTCGATACTCAAGAGAAATGCCATATTGTCCAAGTCCAAGGTATTGCTTAGTCTGCTGTAATCATTCCAAGAAGTATTACATGTCTTGATTTCGCTTCCAATCCTCCTATAAAACTGTTTGTGTGCTGGATCCTTACTGGTTAGCTCCCCCTCTGTGGGCGCCAACGTTGGACCGGGCTGGCACCTCCTACCGTAGATCCCCCCCCTAGGTTGAAACCTTAGTTACACGTCCCAATTACGACCATTGGCCTCGTCATCCACACCCATTCCATTAACTCTCCCTTCTTTAGGACCCTTTTTTCTCTCCCTTTTCCTCTGGTTTATGATTCGCATCGTCCCTCAAAGACGCAGCGTGTGTGACTTGTTTTTCTTTTCAGTTGCGCATCCTTCGCATTTGTTTGTAACAGTCTATTACTCCTTTGGCTGTCTTTGACAGAAGCCGCGCCGCTCCTTCAATCGGCGACAGAGAAGCGTTTAATTCCACGACCGACCGATCGAACGAGGCTATCTGATTTCGAGATAGCTGACATTAGACCATACCTCCCTGCGAACAATACCCCTTGCATCTCCGCGACCGAGTACTTCCGTCCCAACTATCCAACAAGCCATGCACCCCTGATTTCAGTCGGCTCCGTTGACCACCGCATTTGCAATTGCGACACCAGCTTCGACCTTCCTTCACGACACAACTCGGCTTCTCTTTGGATAAACCGACTCATATAGTTGCTGCCCATCATGAAAAAATGGCATCCCCAAAGCCGGCGCTTGTTCGGCGCCAAGCTACGGCCCAGATCCATGATCGTCATTGTCTTCGCCATGCTGGCCGCCTACTACCTGTTGTTTTCGTCCACTACAACTATTCCGGTTCCCTCCAGCTCCCCAGGCGCAGTTCAAGAACAGCAACCACCTGTCGTTGAACATGGTGGCAACTCCCAGCCCCAGGGAGAAGGCGAAGTCGAGGACCAATATGGGTCCATCCACAGACAGCTTTGGGAACTTACAGCTGAGGATCTCAGGGACTGGCGGGATCCCACCGATGGCGAAGACCCCAGGGACATAGAGCCCGGTTTTGAGACGGATGGAAAAGACAGAGGGTTTGGAGATCTTGGCAAGCTCCAACACGAGAAGGATATGAGAAAAGAATGGCGACACGCCTACTCTGTTACATCCAAGTAAGACGTCGAGGTTTCCCAGGGTGATATATCTGCTAACATGAGCCCAGCTTCCCCAGCTCCAATCATATCTACGGAAAGACTCTGGCCAATCTGGAAAACCATGAAGCTCGGCTTGAGGAGTTCAGCACCGATCTCAAATTCGACCCTGACGCCGATGTAGAGTACAGCTCTGAAAAGCCTGTTCGATATAACCCTTACCCTAAGTACAACAGTGAAGATTGGAAGAAGGCCGGGCACGCTCAGTACTTCCCATGTAAGAGTGCTACTGGAGAGCCTGTTGAGGATCTGCTTGTCTTCAAGGGTCGACCTCGCGAATGGCCCCTGCCCCGCTTCGGCAGCTATGATGCTTTAAACATGGACCCCAACCTTTGCTGGGAGCGAGAGACTCGACTTGGTCCCTACGGATTGCATCGTCAGTTCAAGAAGGTTGGCGGTGAACCGCAACCCCTCAACTTTGACAGCGTCAACTGGGGCGATCTTCAGCGAATGTGTGTCAACAAAAATGCACAGCGTTTCGAAATGAACCAAGAACGAGTCAATGAGTATCTCAACAATTATCCTGAGACTGTCATCGGGCCTCACGCGCCTAAGAATCCTGAAGAACCTGCTCAGGAGAAAATGTCGAAACGAGATATTCCAGCAGAGCCGGAAAGCATGGATCAGGCTGCCCCAATCAACGTTGAAACTCTACCTCCTGCAGCCAGCCCACTACCAAAGCAATCTGAAGAACACACGAAGCATCCTAGAGCCCCTACAAAGGGCCACGTTTCCGAGCCTCGAACTGCTATTCTCCTTCGGTCATACACTGGAAAGGACTACACTGAGAACGACAAGCAAACGATTCGGGCGCTGGTTTCTGAGTTGTCTCTGAGAACCGGAGGCCAGTACGAAGTCTTCTTGTTAGTCCAGGTCAAAGACAACAACTTGCGTATTTTTGAAAGTGAGGATGTTTATCAGACTGTTCTTTCGCAGAGTGTACCGCCTGAGTTCCGCAGTATGACAATTCTATGGAACGACGACATAGTGTGGCAGCTTTACCCGAAGCTGACGGATCCTGAATCAAAGAACGTGCACACTGCTCAGTGGCTTTCTGTCCAAAAGTTTAGCCAAGAGTTTCCCCAGTTCGATTTTGTCTGGAACTGGGAGATGGACTTCCGCTTTACCGGCCACCACTACCAGCTCTTGGACAAGCTTGGTGAATTTGCTAAGAAACAACCCCGAAAGGGTATGTGGGAACGAAACGAGAGATGGTATATCCCCACCTTCCATGGCAACTATGATGAGGAGTTCCGTCGGGACATTGAGAAACGATATGGCGACAACACCATCTGGGGTGCTCCCGAGTTCCCCTTTATCAACCCTATTGGGCCCAAGCCTCCTGTCGCAAGTCCCAGTCAGGATAACTATGAATGGGGAGTTGGTGAGGATGCTGATGTTATCACCGTGTCACCCATGTTCAACCCCATCAACAGCAACTGGGTCATCGCCAATCAGGTTTGGGGCTACAACGATTCAACACATGAGTCTCGGGATATTCCCCGACGAACTACCATCGTCACGCAATCTCGTGTATCGAAGAAGCTACTGAACATCATGCATGTTGAGAATGTGCGTGGCAATCATGTTGCTTCGGAAATGACACCGCAAACAGTGGCCCTTCTGCATGGCCTCAAGGCAGTATATGCTCCTCATCCTGTTTTTATGGACCGCGACTGGGATGGAAAATTCCTGAACAAATGGTTCAACCCTGGCGAGAACGGCGAATGTGGTGGCCGTGGTAGCCCCATGGGCTGGGGCCGAGAACGCAGATACATCGGATCAACCTGGTACTACCGGGCCATACCCCCCAACCGACTTTACAACAACTGGATGGGCTGGCAAGACACAGGCATTGGCGGCCCTAAGTGGGAAGAGAAGCATGGGCGTCCATGTCTACCTCCTGTCATGCTGCACCAAGTCAAGAACACCGAGCCAACCAAGAATGGCCACGAAACTACCTTCGAATTGGCCTACGGTTAATCTTGAGCTTCAGAACAAGCTTGATATCTGCGTCTTTTCTCGGGTTTAAGACAACTGTATGACTTGATGTCTCTCTTTGTGGATTCTTTAGATCCTTTTAATGAAAGCTGTGGGAAAATCACAGCATATATTGATAAGTGGATATCACTATTGAGCCGTGTTAGATGGGAGGAGGTATGAGAGATATACAGGTTCTAGGAGTTTGGAGTGTCTTTTTGCATATTAGAAGATGAACAACGCGCATAGCTTTGGCTCGCCGAGCCAAGCATTGATTCCGCCACAATTAAATGGTTATACGCACGTTTTGATTGAATTAAACTAAAACTTTAACCCGTCAATATTGAACTCCAAATCCATGATGTGTTGTGAGACAGATGCTCGTGTAATCGTTCGGCCCGAGCTTTTACCGTCGCTCAACAACGCTATGGCGAACTTCACTTGCTCATTCATACAATTTACACATTTGCTGTTGACACATTGGAGTATTTTACCGTGACGGACTTACACAAGAGTTGATTTCTGTTCAGAACGACCGACTGGCACAGGAAGCGTTATTTACATGGGCAATCAATTGCATCATTTAGCGGCCATGCGCATCCACCCTATACCATGAGTCCCCCTCCAAGCGTAAGATCTCAAAGATTTTGATCTCAACCTTATAATCATCGCTAACTTGTCGCAGACTCCTACGCCAAGAAGGTTTCTTCTACCAAAGAGGGGTACGCAATCGTCTCAAACTCCTACCGGACTTCCGCGGTTTCAGTCAACCCCTCGTTTCGCCTCCTCTTCTGTTCCTAGGCCGACACAGGCAAGGGCTGGCATCGACATTGAGGACGTTGAAGAAGTTGAAGATCGTACCCAAGGAAGCTCCCAGGACATTCATGGCGATCAGCTCGCACCTAGGAAGTATGAGTCGCTCCACGATTCTATTGAAGTTGAGTCCGATGACGGAACGGCTTCGCAAGATACTAGTTCAGCCATGTCGGACACAGAGATAGATATCAAAAGCCCAGGCTTTTTTTATCGGGAGGCTTCAAACGCGCCAAGTGCACCGCACGAGGCCTCTCCGTTAGAAGAGAGAGAACCGAAACGGCGAAGAGTATCAATTTCTCCCATGCAAGAGTCAAGCCCAGTAGATGAACAGCACGACATGGTCGACGAGGACCTAGAATATATACACGAGAGAGACAACGCAGAGACGCAGGATTCTACCCAAAGTATTCAAGATGCGATTCTTCCCTATGATGAGTCAAAGGCATTTCAGCAACCAACATTCTGCGAACCGCCGCGCTTCAAACAGGTTGAACTCGACACCGCAGCGGACGGTCTGCCGGCTGTATTCTCTCCCCAGCGTCGAGGAGAAAAATACATACCTGGAGGGCTTGCCGCTGAGCTTCAAGGGTGGCTGTCTGAGGTAAAAGGCTGGCAAGGTGTAGTGCCAGCCCCTGCTTCGAGTATCAACGTGACAGTTGACGAAGCCCGAGCAGGTCGACGTATGTACTTGGTCAAAGGTCGCTCCGGCACGTCCGAAGTAAAGAGGTTCTTACTTGCTGGTGAGGGTAGACTGACGGGCCTAGGACAGAGGATGCCTATGAGTGTTGGCAGTGTCGTTGAGGTGGGGCAGCCAGTGTGGGATATTGAGATGAAGGGAGAGATTTGGACGGTAGCATGCGACTGGAGAGTATCTTGAAGAGTATTAGAACATTGGCATCGGAATTTTGGAGTTGCGAACGTCGGGTAGACTCTTTCATGGAGTATGTATATTATTGGTATAAAGGGAGTCACAGAAACTCCAGTGTAGGTGCACAAATATGTCTAGAATATTGAGCCTCTGTAGCATGGCTTTCATTCTTGTCAAGGTCATGCACGAGACGTATTCACTTAGTTGATAGCCATGCTAAGCCGCACGTTCTAGCACATACGACCATACCTGCGAGGAAATACGGGATCCCGTCCGCTCTCCCATCGTCAAGCTCGCAAGGGGTGGATTAGTAGTTGGGTCGGTGACGACCAGCGAATACCCGCTGTTGTATGTTGTTTTCTCTCTCTTTTTTATTTTTAGTCGCTATCCATGGTGGTGAAGCTTTAACATAATTGTGCTCATATTGTATATGAATTGGTTGTGTAGATAAGTACCTACCCGGGTGGGTAGTAGGTGACCGATGAAAATAGAAGCAATCTACCAGGACAGCCCATTTTTTTACGCTGGGAACTCTCAACTCATTGACTAGAAACCCCTGAATAACCGCTCGAGAATACATAGGTAAATCGCAGAGATTATTTGATTCAATGTCTCCTATATGCGAGCTCTTTGCCCTCTTCGATCGCTGGTTGAAGCTTGCCAAGTTTGATGATAATACTCTCCAACTGAACTCGTGACAGATTCACGTATGATACCCAATAGAAACATACTGTCTTGTAGAGCGATATGGCCAAGATAATGGCCTGGCTTTTCACTCGCCAATAATCGCGGAAATGTCGCCTGGCGTGGGTCTATGAGCTTACAGATGGTTATATATATGCATAGCCACAGCAGATAGAATCCAAGGATATTGTTTCGATCGCCGTATCTAGCGATCAAAACTATATAACTTGTGTGTTAATGACTAGGATTGAGTGGGCACAAGTTTCAAGCCCATGTCAAGCAGTAATATATGCTTACTTGAAACAAAGTAAAGACGCAATTGAATGATGGGTTATTGCTTTTGTGAAACCCGAGCTATTCTTGTCATCCGAAGAAACTCTCCGTTCTCCTGGCATACCCTGCTCATGACGATGGAGATTCGCATGTCGCCTAATACAGGCTGGGGTTAAGTATTACTTTTTGTTCGATGCATATGATTCCTAGTTCTCTGGGAGTTAATGGGATGACAAGACGTAGTATTGTAACCGGAACAAGCTCGCTACGCAGTGTATTAACTTATATAATATACGCACTCTCTACCAGGACCCCAGTTCGGAACACTGCCCGAGGTGCATCCTCACACTCCCTGGTGATGAGATGACTCCCAGCGGCGATCAAAATCTGTTCAGCAGACTCTTTATTTCTGGCTGCTGGAACATTGAATATGTCTTGCATCGGTCTCAGCCGGCTTCAAGATATAGCACAGCCACTTAATACGGCGATGGCACAAGACAGACGAAGGCGCACATCCGGAAGGGCCAGCTTAACACTGAATACCTATAGCACAATCCACACTGGTACAACTCACATCTTTGAAGGGCTACTCTGGCACCACAAACACTATGGTATCATTTACCCACCAAGGAACTTCCCCGGCCGGCCTTTTCTCTAGCCTCAGAGTTACAAGGCCTCTATATGTCGCCCTCCTTTAGAGCTCGCGATTGGATCCTCAGCTGTTCTGGCGTCCCCTCCGAATATGGATCTCGGCTTCTTTGCTTCCGCGCAAGCCCTATGTACTCGCTACTCAGAACCAAGGAGCGATCAGCATTATAATATCAATATTAGTGGATTTCCAACTTCTCTCATCATTGGTAGTGGACATCAAATAGGCCCAGTCCGTGAGCGCCTTGTCGTTTGTAGTGCCGATGGTGTTCTCGTGGCCTCTAAGAAGTCTTTCTTCTCTCTCTAGCGTGTCTTGTCACATCTGCCATGAATCAGGCCCTATTTCAACATGGGGATGAGTCTGCCTGGCCTGGCCTTCCGACACAGCATGCTGTCAGCTGCTCTTTGACCAGGTAGAATATGTCTGTTCGACACCAAGTGTGAGGCGTTCACCGGTTGCTTGGATAATCAATAGGCTTTCGGTACACAAAGTATGGTTCAAGGGCATCTGCGATGGGTGTATGTACTCTGCAGCCTGTAGACTCCTGAGTCTGTAGCCCGTTCTTTTCAACGGGCGACTCCACCCTATAGCGTACTGGGTCGAATATTCGGTGGTCTCTCGGGTCTTTGTTGCATAGGTAGGTAGACACAAAAGCGGTATAACAAGGTGTCGAGCGACACTCTGACTCTGTGTCTCTTAGCAGCCCCCGCATGAAACAGGCCTCTGGGTTCAGGGATTTTGCAAACCATGTCGTTGTACTAAACCTAAAAGACAATTGAGATGCGAAGAACGTACGTGGATCCCGAAGCGATAGGTTACATAGTGAAAACCTACCTTTTAGTCTAGTATCTGCGTACCCTAGAGCTCCAACGTTAACGTGAACTCAAAGCATATCAGATGGTATATTCAACACTAACAACTTAGAACTTAAAGGCTAGTCAACCTAAAAGTGGTTCATGTCATGTCTCAAAGTCCCGCAGCTCGAGAGTGGCACGGTTTCTAGACTAGTAAACATGTGCCGAACAAGCTTCGGTGCTGTTGTTCCCCATTGACTGACCTGAAACAATCTCTTGGTCAAGGAGGCTCGTCCGCCGATGCTGAACTAGCGCTGTGACCAAGTACGATGTGGCCTGTCTGGTTCCCCCATCGGCATTGGAGGGCAAAGTCAGGTCTAGTTGCATTCTATCATTCATTCCATTCTATCTGGGTCTACTCGATGCAGCTGAGCCCCCGGGGCAAGTTGCCGGAACGCCCAAGACGGTGGAAGGTAGGACCTGCATTAGTGGCAGGTCAAGTAACGATGAAGTGGATTGTTATTATGGATGCCAAAATGACATTTATCAATTGGCAAGCCGGGCAGGTTATTGAGACAGGTAGGTAATAGAAAGCATCACAAAATGAATTGACTTGATGAGATGAAGATGTCTGGAGAAAAATTGGGCTCGATTTGTGGATTATTGCTTTCTCTTGCATGTGTTTCCCTAAGAAGGGCCCTTGGAGGTTTAGACACTATCCATTAGGAAACATTGGCCATACGTCCGGGTGTTTCCTCAGTATGCCAAAGCTGAATGGTCTTTGTGAAAGACGTAACAGAAGTAAATTTCGCAAATCTAAAAAAAAATTCAATTCAAGCCAGAGTCCGAGGACATGAGGGATGTGCTGCAACAGAACGGTGGATAAACAGGGGTGCTTCTAAAAACAGAGGCGGAATGTCACCAGACAGAAAGGGTGGGAGATTGAAGGATCTGCAACAGATGCGCGAAAAAGAGGAAACAAAAACAAGAGATGCAGAGAACGAGACGAGAAATGATAGCTGCCAGACACGCTCCAGCTATTATTATTATGATGGCGGGCGGCAGATAGGCTGGGACGAACAGCTGCTTCTTTGTACCTAGGTTGTCCATGCAGCTAACGAAATCCAGCGTCATGACATGCTTTGCCGGGACGATTATCCAGATGCAAGCCGTCCATATCAAGGTTGATGAGTGGCTGGCTGTCTGTAGAGTTTCTTGGCTGATTACCCCTGCCTATTTTTGTCGCACGTAGGATTCCTCGTCGGATCGGCTTTCCGAGAAGTGTCAGAATCGTTTCCAACTTGATGTCAATGCAACTCGCCAAAAAAGTAAAGGGACTGTTTGCTTGAACACAATATTATCAGTCTGGGCTTTACGGGCAGCGTAACCGTGATGGATCCTGCAAGACGGGGACAGATGGGACGGATGATGATCGAAGCAGCGCTTCGACCATGCGTTTCCAGTCATGGTCTGCCGCGGTTCTGGCGGCGTTTCGTCTCTTCATCCCGGCTCTAGAGATCTGCCAGGCTGTTCTATATCCGGCTTCTCCTCCGCTGAGGCTATGGGACGAGGACAAGGGCAGGGTCGCCCGCGTTTGAGAAGTTGGTGGTTCAATGCATCGTGCCCAAGTGCAATTGAAGATCAATCAATCAGCTTACCCCTGACTGGACCTAAGTACGAAAACACCGAGATTCGACTTGATACATGAGACGAAAAGCGAAAGCTGGGCCAGCGCCCGGATCTATCATGAGTCGAAGCGTGTATCAGCAAACATCTGTGCTGTAAACTGAGCGTTGTTGAATCCACATCCATATCCACCTGCACTGTAACCCACACTACCCAGTAATTAACGCGGCTGCGCCAGTACAAGAATGGAATAGATGGAAACATCTGGGGAACTTCGCGTAGGAGGGTGTTGTGGCAGCTTGGCTCGGGCTAGCTTGAAGAGATTAAAGATGAAGATTTTTTAAGGTCCGCCAATCTATAATAACGTTTGAGTCAAGAACTTGCCTAAAGAGGCAGGCATCTCGCTGATCTTAGGTACCTAGCTAGCAGTTTGGAAAGTGCTAGGTCGGATTAGTCAGGCAAGTGTCATAGGGCATCGAATACTAAGTAATTGAGGAAAGCATCATCAACCCTGACCAATTGAGGTAATGGCGGGTTTCTATCTCAATTAGGTAGGTATTCAGGACACTAGCCTATCTTGGTATCTATTTACGCCTGCCTTGATAGACTACCACTCTCTCTACTCTGTACACATGAACAATTCTCTATCACAAGTTACCAAGATCTGCAACGACTGTCTTCCGGGGTGATTGCTCTGTACCTTGCTAGAGACGTTGGTAGGTAGGTCAGAGTTCGAGACTGCATCTAGCTCTACCACACCAACATGTCTCCCAACAGATACAAGACCGGACCGAAGAAACGACCCAATCCATTTACCCTGTTTCTCGGCTGCCTTTCTACGCCGCGGCTAAATCAGCTTGGAATATGCGCATGACAGATCCCTGCTGGTGCAGGCCAACCCAGTTCAACTGAACCCAAGAAGAGCTGAAACCACTTGTTAGCCTTGCTCTTGGCTGCCAACATTTACAGCAGCTTTACCGTTGAGCCTCTTTCGCAAACCAAACCACGTTCGCTGCCAATCTTTACTGACTGTGGTCTGAGCCAAGCATCTCTGCAGAACTGCGTTAGACGTCGCGCACACACAGAACAGATGGCGTGGAGCTTACTATCCTGGCTTGGAACAGACTGCGACACCCTAGCTGGCTATTCTTCATAACCCTCGTCACTGGCTGACTGGCAGCAGTCCTGGTCGGATTGAGGCTAAAACTTCAGGGTTTAACACAACACTTGGAGGGTCCACATGGATCAGGACCATGCCACTTTGGTGTTTCTCGCCTTTTTACGCTACCCAATCAACCCGCACCTACTTGGCATCCGTAGCAAATCATCATAACGACAATCTGTTGATGTGGAAAGTGCGCACTACCGTAATTTCAACCACGGCTGGCCTAGTTGTTAACGGAAGCTTCGACGAGCCAGGCCAAAGCTGACCCGTTTGGCGCACAATGTAACGCGATCGACCCAGAATTCAGCTACCAGCATCATCCCAATTTGCCCCGTCTCCGCTCCAGCTATTTGACAGCCGCCTTATGCGTGGTTGCTCATAGCTATGTCTCACCAAGCAGACATGCTAGGTATTCACCGCAACGTCTTTTACCATTACCTTGGGGACTGCACGATGGTTGTGTAGTCAGACTTCGTCGGATAAAGCCTAGTAAGAAGCCAGACCCGGATTCTCACCCAGGCGAGCTGCATCTCGCCTCCAAGTACAAGCTTGTCAACATCATGCCGAATGGCGCGGTAGCCGACGGGACGACATCGATGCAGTCAATGGCTAGAATCCCGTAGTGACGATTGTACGAGTAGTCATTCAGGCTCTGTTATGCACTCATCAGCTCCTCATCATCTACTCTGTACACACTCTTCATTGGCCTGGATAAGCCTTTCAGGACGTAAGATAACACTCAGATTAGCACCACATCGTATTCCATCCATTTCCCATGACAGCACCTGGCATCGGTATCTCCCGATGTCGACTGGTCAACCGCTTGAACACATGCTTACAAGCATGCCGGCCTCAGCTACCACGTTGTAACGGCTTTCTATGTGTCACTTTTCTTCTTCTGGCGGCGGCATGAAAGACGTCCCCAGACTCTCCGGTTTGTGACACAACCATTTTTAGGAAGCTTATTAGGCGACAAGGTCCTCTTAAGGAAGCTTTTCTGCATCGGGACATGTGTCAATCTACTGGTAACATACGGCTGCGCCTCCCGGCAACCCTCACAGAGTATAGCGGTTTTAGAAAGGGGCACAATGGCTGCTGTGGGAATACTACATATTCATCTACTTGCTTTACTGACGATGTGTTTAGTTGAGAGACTGGCCCGCCTATCCTGGAGCACCCTGGTCCAGTCGAATCTTTCACCTGTTGGACTATTTCGAACCCCGGCACGGACAATTTATCCCCTTGTGGAGATCATGGTTCGGACGGGGCTCTCAGCGCCATGATCTACACAAACCCGTCATGCTAACCAGCCAAGGGCGAACCGTTGCTCTAAAGTCCCGGCAAAATAAAGGGGATGCTTGGCTGGGCTGCTTCTCGAACTCTTCAGTGCAGCCTTCTTTGGCGCCACATTGCCGGGGCTGTCCTGTCAATGCCTCGATGACCTGCGTACTTCCTAGTTGACATATGGCTCAACAGAGACCTAGCAATTTGTTGAATCTGGCACAGGTCGACAAGAGGTGCAAGCACGCATACCTCTCTCTGTCTGGTCATCATCATCGCCTAATGCATGCGGCACCGTGCCTGTGCCACCGGACGAGGACCGACTGCCGCAGCATGTTTACAATGATGATGCTGGTTCCCGCTGCAAGCCCGCGTTTTAGTTTTTCTGACTCTGTCATCTCCAGGATTGCCATTGCAGCTTTCCCCTTTACTTTGAACACCGATCCGGGCTAATCGAGCCCACTAATTATATACATACGTCTCAAGAGTCCCTGGCCCGTGATCCTCGTCTCTTTGGTCCACACCCTTTCAGCCCTCCGTTCCTGACACCCCAAACCCCAGTCGTAACCCCAAACGACTACCGTCTTCAGAACCTTACCTACCACTTCATGCGTTGTCCACCTAGTCAAAGCTTTTGGGGACCTACTTTTCTGCTGTGGTGGATTCGTCTCATCTCTTTCCTTTCCCCTTACCTGATCGCGTGTTATCACGCTCTGACATACTAGTTGCGCTGAATCTGGCACTCGCCTTCAAGCCTCTTCCTTGTCTGCCCTCTGACTAGTCAAAGGACGAGACACTCAAACAAAGCGGCTCCGGTGATCTGAAGCTCTGAGGACCCTGTTGAATGAGTAGAGAGCAATATACCTTGTCCTTAGATCTGCAACCTGAATTCTTCAGTTCGGCGGGTCAGGCCTCGATCTATCTGACACTCCAGCCTCTTTTAACACCCCGTCCCTCCGCATAGAAACACGAAAGGGCAACCATCTGCCAAGTTTCATTGCATTCAGCACCCTACCAACACCCTGGTCTTCTGGAAGACGTACAAGAAACAGACATCCCCCTGACGGACAAACGAACTGCTTCTCCAATCACTTCGTTTTCGTCCTTTTTCTTTCATCATCCCCCGAACCTGTGGAGTGTTTTCCACTCTAATCGTTAATACCCTGGAACGTGGTTGATCCCGTTTCTAACCTTCTTCAACAAAAGTTACCATGAGACTGTGATCGTCCATATTACCCTCCACGACCAGACAGACACACGGCCCCATACTTCGATTCTATAACCTTTAGATAAGGTCCATCACTAGGACAGCCGCTGGCATTACTCGAAATCTGGCCTCTCCAGAATTACTCAAAACACCTTAATACTTTCTCCTTCAAAACAAACCATATCACCTTCAGCCATGAAGATTGAGTCGATTCTCAACCAGTTCAATGAACTAGATACGGAAGCAAGAACCAGCAGAGAAAGCACACAGCAAGACAGCGCACAATGGGAACGAAGAGGCTCATCGTTCCTGTTGTCGACCCCACCACCAGAGAGTACTCAGTCTAGAACGTCAAGTGTACGATCCGACAGTCGAACTCGTACGCCGTGGGATGCTGGAGGTTACTCTCTGCCCAGGGACAATATCTCGACACCTTCTTCCCGATCACCCTTCTCGACCGTCTCTTGGGGAGAGCAGCAGGAAAGCCAAAGGTTGCAGAATGCACCTAACAACGCCCTAAGAAATGTGTCAATGGATGCATCGACTTCCTACACGTTGCCCGTTCGGTAAGCAAACTCAGGAGATAGCACGGCATGTATGAGTTGAGGTTGAAATTAACAGTTTCCCAAGAAGGATGGCTTCTACTCCAGATGTTCATCAAGATGTATGGACTCCAAAAAGGTGCACTCTAATTTCCTGATCGTCTGAATATCAAAAACTAACAATGTCAGTCATCACAGTGAAGGCCGTCCTTCCCAGCACATACGGAGGTAAGTTTGTGATTCAGCAATGCTGTATAGGTGGTGGCATCGGTACACCCAAAGCTAACGTGATTATAGGTCGAGTCTCTGGACCGATTACAATACGTCTCCAGCTACAGGGAGCCATAAGATTTCGGATAGCCGTAGTAGCTTCTCATCTTGTTGTTCGTCGACATTCTCTGCCAATCATTCAAGAATTTCATCAGTGTCCACTATCAACGGGAGCCATGTAATGGGTTCTGGAATCGCCGACCTGGAGGCTAAACTAGAACGTTTACCAAGACTATCAGCACCACTCCCACCAGTCATTACTACTCCGTCCGGGAAACCAGAGATACGCTTACCACATACTGCTAATGGGGTTGGCCCATGGTCTTCTGGAAGTCCTTCTGACTCAATTCTAGAGGCGAGGATGGTAAGAAGGAAATACAACCAATTGTCAGGAGATCAAAGGTATGTTAATTTACTTCAGCTATTGAACAACAATATCTCCACACATCACATTGTCCACCCCTTTTGCGCGCATGAGCACCGGAAGCCATCTTTCTTTTATTCACATAGATCAAGCGGTGATGGTTATCGTTTGTCGTCTGCAAGGCCGAAAAAAGGGGCGTATGCCCGGTTGCCTGGAGCTGCAAAGTAACGGTACCCTTGATGTTCATGAATCACGGACGGAATTCCTATTTTTACTGGATCAGCACTTGCCTGACAAAGACACCTCTGGGATGGATGGTGCTCAGGAATGACCAGGTTTTTTCAACTGCAAAACAGTCGTCTTGTAAAAGCACCTTCGTCATATCGCGAACTCGTCCTAGAGACCGTGAATCACACTGTGTGGTTGACCACTTTCTGCTTCGTTCCGTTGGGCTCGTTCGTTTGGCTTCCACATTCCATGTCCTGCCAGCTTCCTCCCTCTGTCTTTTGCCGCCTTCAAGCTATAAAGCCTCGTTGCAAATACACTGACACTTCTATTATTCCCAGCTACTTGAAGCCAAAGGACCATCTGTTAAGACCAGTGGACCGTGTTCACAAGCGTACCATCTCAGCGCCAAACCCTGCCCAGGGTTCTACTCAACCATTTGGTCGGACACCGGCGACTCTACCACCACTTACGTCTAGGCATTTTGAGACGGCAGCGCTGCCATCACCACAGATCAACACAGTCTATGAGCGTCCAGGTCTTGAGCAGTATCCTTGGACACACTCAGAAGAACATTCGCCAGCCCCCAGCATGACTACCAAGTCCCCCTTCGATCCGCAAGAGAGTGGCAAGATTTTGCCCGATAGAAGCATACACGGTAAGTGCGCGGCAGCTTCCTCAAGTTGTCTTATACTGACGTACTTGTCTTTTTCAGCGATGCCCTATTCCAACTCGAACGATCGCGTTATCGCAGCATGCCGTCGCTTCAGAAAGGTTGATGTCAATACACCTCTTGAGGGGGGCGACATTTGTATGGCAGTTGAAAACTGCACGACGGGCTCCGTTCCTCGCAAGGTTATCTCACATCTGTTTGGTCGCAACAAGGTCTGCACTCGTCGCATACCTGAGCGTGTCTGGGTATGCATGTGCCGCAAGCACTATCAGAGAATCCGCTACCGCACAGGAGCCGACTTTAGCGTGACCCAGATCGGTATGGTATACGAGCAGATTGTCAGAATGATTTTTTGGAGTCGAGGACTTGAGAACCCTAACGGAACCAACCAAGAAGGCATCGCCATTCGATCATGGACCTTCTCGATTCGCAGGCGCGAGGTAAAGCGCATGGCAGACACAAACGGTCGAGATCTCGTTCCTCGTTGGATTATGCAAAGCCTTGGGGAGGGTAAGACACACGACGAGATTTTGGATGTCGTTGAGCGTCTTCACCATGAGATACAACAAGGAACGCTCAAGGATGTCCCCCCTGTCGAGTTCCTCCCAGAAGTTGTTGATGCTTTCACAAACGCACCAGCCCAACTTCAGACTCAAGTTGCAAACGGAGGTGAAGTATCTTTTGCCAGCCATCCTGGCTGTTCCTTGAACGCTGGCGACGCAACAGAGTCCCCTGTCTCATTCGTCAAAGAATCATCGCCTCTGGAACCAGTTCAGGAGGAAATATACATGAGCGAGCGTAGCAGCGAAAAGTCAACATCTTCGACTACCCCTCCCGCCGCATACGACGGCTCTCGACCTGCCTATCAGCATCAGTCACATATCGACAATGCGTCCAGCCGACGTACCTCTTACGCATTCGGCTCTCGGTCCCCTTTCGCCGACTCAGGCCCAGGCCCAGATATTGATCGTCGATCCAGTCTTGCCTATCATGACAGTCAGAACCCAGTACCACCCTCAATGAGCTATTACAGTATTAATCGTCAGATGCAGGCGCCCACGATCGATCACCGAGGTTCATGCGATAGTGTTCCTCTCCTTCAGACGGCCTACGGTGGTGGTTACCACCATGGGCTGAGTGAGTTTGTACTGACAGACAGAACTCTCCCAAACCATACGGGTGCTGCGCCGGCAATGGCCCGCGATAATCTTGCACCATATGGAATGGAACACCTTACGCGCAGCAGTCGGGACAGTCATGAGCTCCATGCCTCGATACCCGATGCGCAATCTACTTCCGGCCCTCTGGACCACCGTCCCTTCGGCTCCGGTTCAAGTCAAGACCAAGCCAGTGTCTACCCGAATCGAAAGCCAATGGAACGTCATTTCCAGACCAGAATGAACAGCGCAGACACCTCTATCTACCCAAAAATACCCGATGAACGCTATTACATCGATGTCCCGCATCTACAAACCCACCAACCTTCTTGGTATCCTCCCGAGACTGAGTGGAACGCTAGGATCGGCCGCTCTATGAACCAATACCAGCAGCACACATTGGCTTGCGCCGACGAAGCTAGCCTTTATCATTCGCACCAGTTCCCTAAGGAGGAATCTTCAGCGTGGCCTGGTACTGATCGACCCGCCAGCAATGGAATTTCCACCATGTATCCAGCGGCGGTTTGTCACTCAGGTCACCCAAACGGATCTTTGTCTATGGGCGGCTTCGACGTGGAGCATTTCCGCGGAAATCTCAAGGCATATCAGCACAATTGGTCGGCCAATGAAACAGATAATGGCCGGCATGGTGCTCGAGCTTCCGATAGCGGTCGCCAGGAAAGGGGACAGGCTCCCTGATTAATGGTAGCCAGAGCAAGACAATGAATGATACTTGCTCCTATACGCCGTATGCGTAGCGACATGCTTGCGCTCTCACCCTGTGGTATGCATCAGGGTGTCAGTTTCACGGTTATATGATCTGCGTTTGTTTCTATACCTTGGGCTTCCCATTCTTGCTGCACAGATGTCGTTAGTTTGATGTCTGGTATCTTTAAAATTTGTTTTCCAAGCCCGCTGTTCATGCCTGCGCATTGTCCATAGTTGCACGTCAGGGACTATTGCAACAACAGAACAAATGCAATTTGCAATGCTATTTGGTATGAGAAAGGAACTGGGTTAGTTGTTTTACGGAAGTTATGACTTGCTCCGCCGCCGATATTTGCTATGGGGCACGATTATGAGAGAGGGTTATGGATTTTATTGATTGAGGCGTCTGGTTTTAGTCGGATAGATCAAAGAAGTAAAATAAATCATTAGCTCCTGATTCTGTGTTCATTGTTGGCAATGTGTCGCTGTGTAGACAGAAGGCACTTCGGAGGCTTGTGATGAAGGCGAAATGTTGCTTCATTCCCCCCTGAACATGACACTACCACCGTCCCAGTCCTTCAACTCGCCAACGTTGGCCCTGGCCACTTCGAGGAAACCAAAACGCTTGTAATATTGGTCCAGCCCACGCAATCCCACCAGCCAAGTGGGAACACCTGCACGATCGGCCGCCTCCAAGCCGTTCTGGAGTAACAGGGAGCCATAGCCACTGCCCTGAACCTCAGGAGAGACGGAAAGGCTGGACAGATACCAAGCCGACCGACGACGAGGAGAGTTGAGAATTTCTGGCTCAATGGTACTGAAGGCGCGGTCGTAGATACCGAGACGATGAGAATCAACACCACGAATGGGGAAGAGGTAAGAGTGCAACTTCAACACTGCCCGCATGAGAGGGGCAACCCAGGCATCTAAAGCGAGTGAGTGACATGATCAGGGATTGATACAAAGCCAAGTGGATAATGGCATGGAGACATACGAATTGAGAGCCATCGATCAGTAAAGGACACGGACTCATCCGGAATATGCCACCACGAGAAAGCGACGGGTTCACCCTTGGCATCATCAAGCATTGTGAGAACATAGCCTGCCGACCAGTAGCGCAACTGAAAGCGCCGAGCTACCCACTTCCGCAAAGGAGCTGGATCTTCGTGGCGGCCTGGAAACATGAAGTCGAGCAGGGTCTCCTTGTGGAAACTTTGAAGATATAAATCTGTAGCAACATTGACGTCGGACAATGTGCCAGGGCGGATACGATGGAGGATCTGCGTCGCGGCCATCTTGAAGGATTTGATGGCAGTGCTGGTAGCTCGGTTGAACAAACGAGATAGAGGTTGTAAGTAGTCTGTATACTGCTTCTTCTGAGTTCGAATTCGGAGATATTGGCAAGTCTTCTCAGATGAGGGAAAATCTCCAAAAATAGCCGGTGCTTTTGGGCAGTTAACTCGATCAAGCCTGCAATAGCCTCTTATTGAACTGCTAATTGTAATGTGACCTTCCAACTTGTAGAGATTTTTGTGCGATAAGGCAATGGCGCATTATCCAAATACTCGTTGTGTTTCTCAACCTTTTAAGGTCATGTTTGAAGGTGTGGATTGAGTTGTTTGACCTGCCATAACGGGTTTTACACCGGGTGAGTCAATCGTCGAGCCTAGTTCCGGGAAAATGACCTGGGTAGTGCATCCTTTCGCTTAGAGCATCCTCTTTTGGGAGTTGCTAGAGTTATGTCAACGGTTCAGCTCGACGAACTCTGAATAGTATCACCGTATTTTTTGTTGTGGTGTTATGATGAGTGATAAATGTTGCAACGGTCTGCAACTGCTGATTAACGACAAGTTAAGTATCTATTGAGCTTAATTTAGCCATGCATTAAGGTAAAGGCAGGGTCGGAAGAGCGAAGGAAGCTGCATCATGGCTTAGCTGAAACTAGTTCCTCGTATTCTTCCTCAATGGAGCCATTCTCAACTTGTTTCCTGTTCCAAGCAGAGTTGAAGGTCTTTCATGATATTGGGACGCGTACTCTGTCTGTGCTCGGGTGCAAATGAGCCGACGTTTTGGCCCCCAAGAGTTGAGAAGGGGAAAAGAGGAGTAGGCTGAAGAACCAACTATCTTGGGTATAGCATAGTAGTCGACGTCTGTCTCATGCAAACAGGGTGTGACTGTTTCTTTAATTAGACAGCTTGACATGGATTGTCGCGTTGTGTACGAAAAAGTAGATGTTGCGTGCTTGATAGGGATATACTACATTGCTTGGGTCGGTCGTATATCAATTCGCGAATACAACCCTGCGTCACTGATGTCATGTCGCTGAAGTTGAATGGAGATAGCTAGTACCTAATCATGAGTAAGACAGACATTTCAGTATTGTTTGGGCACTGTACTGTACCTAATCAATAATAAGCTGCTTCTAGAAAACCATGGCGGCTTCTAGTTTGATGATGCTTTATAAGTGATTTGATATGTCGCAAGTTGACGTGCCAGGTGAGATCGAGATCTAGGAGAGCCTGATTATCGACTGGACCTTCCCATACTGGCCTGCCATATCATATCAGCAGCTGCTTAGGTAGGCATGATTAAGTCAACCCCGACTAAACTCCAGACCCCGTTGAACCTAAGCCCAGCTAAGCTTGGCGCTAACAGCCGTCCCGTGGATCCATGGCAATCGCGGTATGTTTTGGATGCATCCACTGCAAGCTGACATGGCCTCACTGGGCTGAGAGTCAACGGTCTTCCCGCTCTGTTCCCTCCATCAGTCTGTCTGTACAGTAATACACTGCCGACGGAGCCAACTCCCTGTACTCGATAGATGGAGACGATGGACATGCAGTGGTAGTCTAACGGATGGGAGGGACGGATTTAGTACGTACAGATACCTAAGTGGGTTTGGTACAGAGGTACCGCAGCGACTGTACCGGTGTGACGTGCGACCCGGCATTTTGGAGACTTGAGATGTGATTGATGGGGACAGAGATTGATCAATTGGATTCGGAACTGTGTTGGATTGAACTGTTAGTCTAGACCCTGAACAGCATAGTTATCACCTGATTTCAAGGTTCTTCCCCTCGGAAAGAGCTATCTCTGCCCTGGTTACACCAGCCATCGTGGGGAATTGGTTAGGGCTGTACTTGCTCAAAACGTTAAGTTCATCGTTCATTCATGGATTGTATTGGATTGAAGGCAGGTGCTTTTCTGGGCCGTTTCTAGGCAGCTACGGGCATTACGGGCGTTCTGTCCATTCTTGTATCGTAATTCATTCATTCTTCTTTCCCGCTCAAGCAGCCCTACCTCGGCAGTACCTTCTTCTAATAGATACGCGAGTATGTTTTTATCTCAATTCCATTTTGCGTTATACTAGGTACCTACCTATCTAGTCAAGGTATAAAACGTGTGGCACCTACCCAATTACCTTAGTACCTACCATTAGGTAGCCTCTTACCTTTTTATTTGAAATCATCCCCTGGTTGCCCTACATGTATGTATCTACCGGCCTGTGGTAGGTAGCTGCAGAAAGAGCGGGGATCAAACTCCAGCCTCAGTACCTACTACATGGGTGCTACCACCTTCCTGGGCAAGGACTGGACTCTGCTCGTGTCAGGTCTTAATTTCCAATATTTTACCTATTCTTTCAAATCAACATTTTCAGCCTTTTCTTACAGCCTTAAATCTACGACTGTCCCACCCCTGTCAGCAGCTTACTAACAGATTAGACGTCATCCTTGGATTTGGTCCCTGTCAATCTTGCCAGACCAGGAACCTGGCAGGCACCTGGAGCCTGTCTCTCGGGTCTGCCAACTACCGTTCCGCAACGTGCAGTACAGCAGAGCGCAACGCAGTGCAGTGCAGTGCAGCACTACGCGGTACAACCTTGAGGCGATTCATATCATTCTTCATAACCACCTACCCTCAGACCATACCATACCATACAGCACAGTACAATACGGGACTGGACGGTATCTGCAACCACCCCTAGGCTCTGGCCCCAGGCCTATTCTGGTCACAGGTCTGGAAGTGTCAAGAGCCCCATCGACATCTATCCAACTTCGTGGCCCGGGGGGGCATCATCTTCTGTTCCCATCGAGACTCGACGTCAAATAGCCCTCATCCCCGGCTCTAATGGCTCGAGTCTCTTCCTCTCACACTCTCTACCTGTTTTCATATCTCTCCTCTGATATCAGTGCCAGTTACCACTATAACTATCAACCAATACTCTCGATTCCAACTTCACTTGTCACTCTAGGCCCAGCTTGCCTATTTATCTTATATTCAAGTATACCACTACTGTATCCACATCTTTGCATCAACCCAAAGTATACAGCTATTGCATTCTTCTACATAGGTAGTTCATACGATCCCATTGCTTTTTTTTATAATCATCTGACATAATAAAAGCGTAGTCAGCTTGTCGCTTTCTACTACTTACGCCAACTAAACACTATTTCAAGTTTAAGCCCACCTTACGGGCTACATATCAGCCACCACGGATCCCAGAAGAAGAACCATCATGTCTCGCTCCGTGTCATCTTCACGGGGCTCTGAGTCTCCAATGGAGCCTGAACGCGCTCACAGGGCTTGTGAAAAATGTACTCGCACTAAAAAGAAATGTGACAAAGCATTGCCTGCTTGTTCTCGCTGTACGAGGTGCGCAATTGTCCCTTCGCTCTCCTGCTAACCCTGGGCCTTTCATATTGCCTTGACCAAGACTGACTTTTTAGGCTTGCAACCACATGTTCCTACGATTTTATCTACACGGCCCCAACTACCGCTGTTGTGGAACCAGGCTATCTTGCAGGATCTACACCCAAGGAAGCTTATGGACAGGGTATATTCGATCCTACTTTCGATGTCTCCAGCCCTATGATCATGGCCTTGCTATCTTCACGCAACATTCCTTGGCGCGAGGCCATTGAGCGCTACTTCGAAACTATGAACCCTTGGTTTTCTGTAGTCCACCCGGAACTTTTTGCTATTCGCACCGATAGCCTCAGTTCCGGCTCTGGCTCTGGTGCGGATCAAGGTCCTCGTGACCCCGCTGTCGCTCTCCTGATTGTCTGTATGCAACTTGTCTCTCAGTACGATGACGAGGCTGCCGCTGCAAGCACCAACGTCAATGAGGGTAAGGATATGATTGAGATGCCTGCCTATAGGGCTGCAAAGCGCGCTCTGAGTGTCCTTCGTGGTCTTTCTGCTCCTAGCATCGAGCTTGTGCAGTGTTCTATCCTGCTTGCACTTTTTGAGTTCGGACATGGTGATGTCATGCGAGCATATGTCAGTATTGGAGATGCTAATACCATGGCTGTCGTTCTACGCATTGGCCCTGGAAAGTATGTCGAGGCTGAACGGGAGGCCAATATACCTTACGAGGAAGAAGAACGTCGCTGTGTCTACTGGAGTCTCTTTGTGTTGGATCGTCTGATTCATGTTGATTGCTCTCTTATCCATATGCCACTTCAAGTGCCCTCCCCGGACGCAGATGACTTGTTACCGACGAGTAACTTAATCTGGCATGACCAGAATCAGTCGCCTACACGCTCCGTTCAACGACACCCCGCAAGTATTGCACCTTCAGTACCTCTCGGCCCGTTCCAGAGAAACTGTCAATGTGCGATGCTTTACACGAGAGCATACTCGCCTAAACCAGAAGGGGATCCAAATGCTCTGCTGGAAGAGTATGTCGAGCTCGATATTGCAACTAGAGCTTTGGTAGAGGCCATGATCATGCAGACTTCTCGCTGGGGTGACTTTTATGAATGCTTTGCCACGTGCACATGGTAAGCTCAACCGATCAAACATAATAGCAGAATTGCCTTGGTGCTTGTCCTTGCGCCGAACTAACAACCACACAGTCTCCTTCTCTTCCTCTATTGTCGCCAACTCCGCGCCGCCAATACCATAACCTCGGCCGGCCCCTTCTCTCCAACTGCCGACGACATCGCGCCCAAGGCCATCGCCGGTCTTAACTTCACCATTCGTATTATTGCTGACACCACCACCGACCTCAACGACCAGCTTGCCCACCGACCTCACCTCCTTGCTCCCTGTTCCCCTGTCACGCCTTACTCGGCTTACCACTGCCTCATGGTATTAAGTCATCTGGAGCATTTAATCCCCGAAGCTGACACACGATTTCACAACATCTTTGCGTCATTGCACTTTTTCGCTAAGAGATGGGGAGTTGCTGGTAAGTTTTTGGGTTACTGGCAAAACACACTGTCAAGAATCGAGCCATGGGGCACAAACTACTATAACGCATCAAGTTCTGACTCTGTACAGGACAACTTGTTAACAAGGTTGAACTGTTTTTAGCAGACTCTGACGAGACACAATGGTGCTTCATGGATGATTGAAGAGGACAGGTTGGTCCTGTCTGCCCATGCTCTGCAACGAGAAAGTCTCGCACATATAAAATGGGCCTTACGCGGAAGGAAGGAACTGTGAAAGAATCAAGAACATATTTGGCAATTTGCATACATATTTCCAATTTACTGCTGCATAGTTCTAAATAACCGCTGTTGCTGTGCCAGCTTTACAGCGAGGGTTCAATTGTTTCCATATGTTTGTTGTCGAACTTGTTCGCGTATATAAAAAGACAGATGCCCATCGCTATGTTTATACACATGGCCAGATTTGTGATCCGCTAGGCGGAAACAGAACGCCTCAGTATCAGTGCTTGTTCCTGATATACGCTCAACGCCTAACACCCAATCGCGATGAATTATGAATAACAAAAAAAAAACCGTCCGGATCGAGGTATAGTCTCTTCAACCATACATCTCGACAAAATCAAGTTGGCCCGTGGCTATCACGGGGAGTTTCCGACAACCAGGATTAGTAGCATGCCATTTAGGATACAAGAAGCGATGAAGGTTGTCCATACTGCCATAAGGTGTGGCAAGGATAGTTGGTCGTGCCGGTACAGTGTCATACCGAGGGCACTGCACGAGGTGAACAAACTTGCGACAACACCAACGGTAACGCCTGCATCGACTTCGGCACGGAGTTTATGCCGGCCGGTGGAGATGAGGATGCCGGCGACAAGTATAAGCAGGAACGACACGGCGAAGGAGCCGACAGTACCCCAAAACAGCGTCTTTTCACGATACAAGTGTGCCTGTTGCTGACTGAGACTGGGAAGAGCGTAATGGGTTGCATATCCGCTTGCGGGGAAACCATCTGAACTGGCGTATCCCGCTTCCTCGTCAGATTCGCTGCTATTAAAAACCGTGCTGGAATATTGGTAAGGCGAATGGTTTGCGCCAAGAAGACTCTGCCGCTCTCCAGGTTTGCTGTGCTTAAACCAACCCCTTGCTTTATTCAGAGGTGTTGTGAAGATGTCATACAGATAGTCAAATCCGGGGAAGTTGGTGCTTTCTTCAGGGTTGATGTATATAGCATATGCACCGTCATCGTCTGCGCACTCGCTTCCATTGTCGTATTCATTCCAGTATTTGACAGGTTCCTCTATTTGTGCTGGGGGCAAGAATTCAAAGGTAAGTTGAGAACGGTTGGCACAGTGACGGTGCGCAGAATTAATAGAACCCGAGAGGGATTGGCGACGGTAAGAGTGTGCCGCTGATTCTGGCGAGCTAGGTTCACTCAACACGGGAGCGGCGGCGTTGAGAGTGCAGGTGATGTCGTCATATCGCTGTTGCAGGGAGGAGAAGTCGCGACGAGTGAAGCTTTTAGGATCGGAGAGGATGTTTTCGTACAAACGAGTTGCGAGGGTTGTAGAGCCAGTCCATTTCTGTAGATAAGAAACAATTAGTCAGTACATGCTTTTCGAATCTGCTTGTATCTCGCAACTATGACGATGTAGATGTACAAACCTTGTATTTCTTGGTTATCTTTCGGAAAGCAACGGCCTGGGCGTTGACAAAGCGTTCGAGGGCGTGAATATCACTGCCACAGCGAACGAGCTCGCGCTCGTATTTGGTAAACCTCCTTTGGTGTTTTATTGCTGAATCATCGGCGAGCCCATCTCGGTTCTTTGACGCCCATCGATTAATGTTCTTGGCAAGGTACTCTGGTAGGGATGTCAGTTTAGGCATGCGATCGCGTGCCGCCCAAGCTGTGGCGCACAATTACAAGCTAGAGACATACCTAATCGGCGGGATATTTCGTCTGCTTTGCTTGAAACAAATAGTTGTAATCTCTCGTGCTGACGACCAAGTTCCATATACAAGCCGTCTTCGAACCGACTCAAGGCTTCGTCTTTTTGGCCCGGGATGGCCATGGCCGTGGCCTGGTCGCGCGTTGTGTGCATCTTGATCTCATGTTTGATGGAGTTGTAGTCGAGATTGTCTGGATTAGGAATGATCGGTCAGTTTCATGCAATCGAACCAATGAGATGTGATGTGAGGTTCAACGTACGAAGATTCCATTCTGGAACGGATTCTCGTTCGAGATGCTCCCCGAACTTCATGTTTATCGCGATAATCAATTTCAGAAAGAAAAGAGGGAAAGGAGGGCGCAATTATGATTGCCGTGCCGATGTAGGTTGTCGCGATTCGAGTAAAAGTCGGAGGGAGAGTTGGAGCCGAATCGGATAGGTAGGAGAAGCGAGCAGTAGACGCTGCTCGAGGCTGGACTGAAATTTCGGATCGCGGATAGTAGGACTTTGTCGTTTTATAGATTGGAAACTAAAAGATGAAAGCAATTGTAAGTCAGATGCGCAAGCCAAGACAATTGTGAGGATGAATTCCTTAGGTGAAAAATAGAGTGATCCGGCAGTTTTCGAGAATGACAGGGGAGGATAGATGTAAGGAACGGAGGCGTCAGTCAGAGAGTCTGAGGTGGGAATGACGTACCCGAGATATGAGGCACGGATTGTTTGGGTTGAGACACAGCCCGCTTCGAGGTCTAGATTACCTTAGTAGGGAAATAAAGACTATTGCGTAGGACGGACAATGGGGTGATCAAGGCCCAAATGGCAATTGTCTGGGGCTATCCTCGGTGGCCCAAGCAGGGGACCAGGTTGTTTCAACAGCTGGTTGTGGGGACTCGAGAGTCGCTTCGAATTGACCTGAACCGTTTCTGCGGGCGTTGGCGTTGCGACGGTTGCGAGCTTAAGTCGAGTTGCAAATGTAACCTTGGAACCGACTGCGATAAACTCGTCTTGGGACTTGTCTTAGATGGACTGAGACAAAACTCGGAAGCAATTCGAGAAGACCGCGTTATGTCGGGCTTGTTTGTTATCAATACGAGCGAGAGCAGAACCTGTTATCTGGCCCAACCTAGTTGTGAACTCAATTCTCTGACAAGGATGGTTCCCTCGTACTGAGCGAGATAAGAGTTTTAACAGTGTAAAAGGACAAATCAAGGTGCACCACACACTCTCTCCCAATGAGCAGCAGGTAAGTCGATCAAAGACCAATGCCCGGAAAAGCAGGTAGTAATTTTGTCTATGACAAGTTGTACACGACTTCTCGAGGATGCTGAAAACAGTATACAGGTAAAGGGAGACTTGAAGTTCCTGATTGCTCGCCTGATAAGGAAGACAGGATGAGTTAACGACGGATGCTTCTTGTTTTTTTGTGTCAAACGAGCGCAATGGGTAGGTAGTTAGTAAGCGGACAAGCTCAAGCGAAGAGAATCCGACGAAAAAGCAGGTCGAGGCATGGGAAACTTTTCAAGTTTATATCCATCTGCAGTTAGTTATCGTTCAGCCATTCGGTCATACATCCTTGTTCCGCCTGTTACCAATTCTATCAAGTCCATCCACTCAGCGCGTGCTTTGCATGCATCGGTAACGCCCACCCGGACAAGATCCCAGACCTAGCGTGACCCATCCATCCATTGTAGGCAGTGTAACGCAGACAACCTGACCTGCTAACCTACTGTAGCTAAGGAGGTACGCACTGAATTCTGCAATGCAGCAGTCAATCTGAAGGGTGGGGGTGGTGGGTCTTCAGGTTCTAGAGACGGCGGAGGATCAAGGGTCCTCGTTTCGGCGTGCATGGTAGCGGAACAGTTGCACAAGCAAGCTTCAGTGCCAAAAGTAGACGGAATACGGCAATGATCTGGACCTTCTTTTTATCAGAGATTCTTAGGGAATGCACTGCACCTCGGCTGGAGACGTTCAAGTCTCAGAAATAGTGAGGGGTAGAGAAAGTATCGACAAAATAGAGCTTCTGGCGTCAACTTAGAAAGCTGTTCCCACCCGTCAAACGACATAGTATCATAATCTAGGAGAATTATTCTCGTTAGTAGGCAAAGTATAAAAGTGCCGTACAGACAATGCCGTGTCGTATTGCATATGTCTCGGCTTTTCTTACGGGAAACGTGATGCAGTAGAGTAGAGTTGATTCAATGTGGTTGGTAGGTGCCTGATTAAGCCTATTAGGTAAGTTCCCTACAGAATTCATTTCCATTGAAGAGGGAACTTTTACTAACAGTTGAATACTAGGTACCTAAGCACGTTATTTTAACAACTACCAGCACCTAGTACCTAGTACCTTAGTAGTACCCAAGGTACGGTACAGTACAGTACCACGCAGGCAAACGGGCCTTCCTTCCATTTGCTATTACCCACGGGTATTAGTAACATGTATGAGGGCAGTTACACCCCTTCTTACAATTAGCACTTACCTGATCCACGGATATGCTTGTACGGGTGGCTGCCTCTACAGGAAGATTTGATGTCGCCACCCGTAGCAGACTTGGAGGCAACAATTGGAAGCTGAAAGGCCCATGAGCTTGATGCAATGCAACGCAACACATTGTGCTCTGGTAGCACGCAAAGCTTTGCAACACATTGTGCTCTGGTAGCACGCAAAGCTTTGCAACCCATCGCCAAGCACCAAGATACGACGACAAACAAGACAAGCAGCACAAGAACGGCCATGACCGAGCTTTGGTCGGCCGCGGGTACATGCCTATTTGCGGCCAATACAATGTATTGCCGATGCTACGGTACTGGGATTGTATCGCGAACCATCTCCGATTCTCCGGCTATCACTTCGCATGGGCGTCGATTACAGAATACCGGGATAACAAACCATTGCACATGGTCACGCGAGAAGTTTCTCCAAAGATAAAAGGTCTCCTGCTCGAACAATAGTGTCATTGTCATCTGGGTTTACCCATGACTACCTATGTGAAAAGCTGATACAATTGTTAGTTGCTCCAAAGGTTCCCTTCGATCAGCTTTCACCCTGGGTCTAGACCTCTTCGGTTTCTGTGTCCTAGTCTACTCGGTCTGGACTGAATAATTACGAGTATCTCGCATGTGCGGACCCTTGTCTCCATCATATGGGTCGTGAATTGGTTTGACGCAGGACGTTGAGTGGCGTTTTTCTGTGACTCTTTCGGCTAAACTGAGTCTCGGCCATCATCGTACATATTCCCAAGTCTTTGTGATTTCATTGTGGGACGTTGACGGTAGATAGAACGGCCTAGGTGGCTCTCTACTGTTCAGCCCTGGGAGGCTCAAGAGCATCCATACAGTACTCCGTCATCATGCTTCTCCAGGAATCTTAGCGCACCACTTCTCACCATTCTCCATGCTTGCATCAACCATGTGCTGGCTTGACTGGTCCTGTCTTGTCGACAAGAAAGCTTGGCAGGGCCCACCCAATGAAAGGAATCCTTTAAACCGCTGGGGATGACAGGAACCTAGCAAAAGGAAAAAGAGGAGAATGAAAACAGCTACTGGCCGTTTTCCCAATGATGACTGTGAGAGCTCCAAATTTCCACGCGCCTTAAAAAGCTTGGCTCTCTTGAGCCTCCAACTCCACTGTCGACACCATGAAGCGATGGCCACGGAAACAGATACGCGATTTGGCTCTTTTCTATTTTTGATGCACTAACGAGTGCACTACAAAGGTCGTTCCCTCTTGTTGTCTCTTGTCTCGGCAAACTTGCTTGGGATCCGCTCTGCAACTTCTGGCCTGTACTCCGTACAAAGTGTATACAATGTTGTCTGCAAGACCTGATCCAGATAAAGGTCTTCGAGTCCAGCGATCGTTGTGGATCGTGTGGTATTTAACCGCTTAGATAACTGGCAATAGGTCTAACGATTGGCCCTAGCAGATAAGCGTTCTGCTACCCTCGTCCTTTGCGGCTCAGCTAATAAGCTCGGTCCCGGGATGATTAGCCCTTGAGCCTCTTTATCCGCACCAAAGACGAATGTGGTTCAGAGGCTAGCATGCTGTTAAGGACTTTGCGAGTTGAGTTGTTAAAAGAAAGATACGACAGGAAACATAATTGGTTGAGCGAGTTGTGGTGGCTAACGACCCATACGTAAATGTTTAGTACATTCTGCAAATACGGATACAAATATACCGAATTGGGCTCTCGGTCTGGCAATATGCATTTCGTTACCCCCGTCTATGCGGTAAACTATGGGGTGGCATAACCTCATCCCCCAACTTCTGTTCTCATAGGTGATATCCCCGTCTTGTCTCCATCCGTCATGAGCAAACCCAGTTCTGTTACATGGCAGACCCTGAAAACCGCCCCTGCTGTACCCATATGTACAGAGTAGGCAGCTGAGAACTTGCCTCTCGACAAAGGTCCCTCCTGATGGAATAAAATATGCTCCAGGGGTATGTATGATACCCACAACCCGTGCAGCCGTCTTAGCTGTGGACCGTGCGTGGACGATGCATGTGAACTTCAATTGCAGAAGTTACGAGAGAAATGTGTTTCGCAGTCCATAAATGGCAATCAGTCACGCCTGTCTTTGCCAGATCAACTCTTGACGCCCGTCGTTATCGGGTAGAACGGCATGCCCTGATCGAATCTTTGTCTTATTTCCGCACCTTCTGAATATGTTCCGTAGAAACAAATAAGTGGTCGCGTTCTAGATTTCTAGTTCTAGACAACTTGACTCAACTTTCCAATCGCCAGCCCGGTCCCTGACTCAATAGAGGGCTCCCATGGTCAGCCTCTATTGCAGACTGTCCAACAACAAGCAATTGATCACATGCATTAGTTGCCAGGAGGTAGAGCTGATACTTGTGGAATTATCAACCTTTTCCCTTTCACAGGAGAGCGATCTTTGTTTGCACACTCCCTACTGAGTCATGGTCACTTGTTGATACATAATGTTACGACCTTCCTTGGTTGCAAGGAGTGAAGGCGCGGTACTTCTCAGACATGTATGCCTGCAAACACAGCATCCCCTTCTATGCGACGTGGTATTGCATACATATGCGTGCTTCAAGTCCCGGTCTGTCTCACACAAAGGGCAACATGTCAAGTGACCACACCCATCAAGACATAAATGGTCCGAATAAGAACCCCATGTCGTTACCCACAACTTAAAGCAACCTATCCGACAAGCTTATTTCCTATCGGCCAACTCGACAAAGAAACGGAATCATCACTGACATGAGAAGTCCTGTGGATCTGAAATAGCCCGTCGTCAGAACTTATGTGTCATCATTTGTCCTTCGAGACGCTTCTATCAAGTCAGTATAAATTGACAATGTAATAGTTTGTGCCCTTGATGATGGATCATATTCTGGAGTTATGGCTCCACGCTCAGAGGTAATATAAACATGTGTCTGGCTGACACGATATGGCTGCACTGTAACAAATCATATGCGTCTTTACGCATTGGCAACTCCCAACCATAAACGGGAAAGTACAGTCCAGTACGTTTGGTGGCTTGTCAAAAACGCAATAGTGTACTGATATGATAATAAGAGAATTTTGGGGCAATGATCTACGGAAGTAACCAGTAGGATCAACCTTGGTACTTACCATCCGTTCTCACCCTGAACTATAGAGTGGGAGATATACCGTTACTTGAGACAAAATGCCGAAGACATCAATGGTTCCCAAGCATGCATGCACTGCGCCACAAGCTCACCGCAATCTCAATTGTGAGAATTGGGGCTTCAATGTGAGCTCGTAAAATTATTACATAGTGGTGTCATAAATGGTTGATCGAGGACTACATACCCAGACATGTGAAAGCTCTAGGGTAAACCCGTACGCGAGGACGTATCACCAGGCTGGTATGCTTAACTTCTCGTCACTTGGTGAGTTATACGCATTCGTCGAGGTCATTGAATAGGCTTTAATTTGATATTGATAGATTTACATGAACTCACGGATGCTCGGCCAAAACAATAGTAGCTTACCATCACTTTTGGTCGTGGCTTATACACGACGGCACACAAGTGACAATGAGACGATTTGAAGCAAGAGGATCAATTGATGCAGTGAAGAATGTATAAAGTCGTACATGGCGTGTCCACAGCCTGTCCAATGCTCATATACCTGTCTATAAAACGCCAAAACCCATGGGATGTCTTTACCTAAAGACATCCATCCATAATGATTCTCCATCATAATCGCCCAATGCGCCACCATAACACATAAAGTCCAGGCCTGCCAGACATAATTCTAGCTCAGTGATATCAAAACGAAGGCCTTCACCTTCATCTCAACAAAGGTGCCTAAGTTTTAAAATCCAAAATGCTCCCAGCCTCCAAAACACCCACCAGGTTGCCCCTTTCTAACACAGCCACGACAGTCTCGCGACTACACACCAGATCCTCATCATCCAATGACAACTGCATGCTGTTCAGGATATTCTGTGCTTGACGAATCGTGGTGTCAGAAGAGAGTGATATCATGCTGCTCTTGGACACCAGAGAGCTTGGGATGTCTGTTAAACTTTTGTTCAAATCATGTCTTCCAATTCCACGTATCGTGCTGGGTGAGGCAACATGATCTTGTACCCTGACCCAGCCTGTCGAGGAGTCTAGGCCTGCACGTAGCAAGTCGAAGCCCAAACTGAATTCCACCGTCTCTGCTGCTGTTGGAATATCGCACCAGCTGACGGCTATTTCTCTGATGGTCTGTGGCTGCCGCGCTGCCGCGCCGATAGCACCACCGGGATGGTTCTTTGCAAAAAGAGATGCAATGTTTGCGTTCATCTCTTTTGCAGCCGTGATTGCAACTGCATCACCGATGGCCAGCGCAACCGTTGTCGATGTGGTAGGAGCGGATACACCAAACGAAATCTTCTCAGGCTCTGGTATTGGTGCAGGAAGCAGGATGGTGTTAGGTCGGTGCTTGAAAAAATCGCAGGTGTCAGGTGTTGTGTGTGATGTAAGAAGTATAGTTGGCAGAGACTCATCAAGATGAGGCAGCATGAGAAGTAGCTCCTGAGTCTTGCCGGAATATGTAATGAACATGAGCGTATCGTTAGACCCAACAATACCTAGATCACCATGCAAGGCTTCTGTGGGATGAAGAAAAACAGCGTGAATAGCAAGACTCTTGAAAGTGGCCACAAGCTTCTGCCCGATGTGTCCAGATTTGCCCACGCCGATGACAACAAGTTTTCCATTTGTCGACTGCTGCCGTGTTATGGCCTGTACTGTCTGGCTGAAGCCGTCGCGAGCCACAGGATCTGTTTCATAGAGCCGTGAAAGATTCCTTAAAGCTACTGCTTCTGTGTTGAGAACGTGGAGCCCATCTTGAAGACGCTGGTCCTTGGCCTGAAACTCCTCTCGAAGCTCTCGGTCCAAAGCCAATGGGTCGATGGGCTCACAAAAAGCATCTCCCGGCGGTGACGATGACGGAGTAGGAGGAGAGGGAGGAGGCATGGCAGGGCATGAAGAAGCCCCGAGAACCACAACTGCACTTGTCTGAACTGGCCCGTGGCCAGGTTGTGGTAAGTTTGTCATATTGCCGAGACTTGAAAGTGAGTTGATTGGGGAAGCCTTTCTTCGTAATGACTGAGTGTCTCTCTCTGACTGCATAGATCTCCGTAATGGGGTTATGTAGTCAATTCGATCCAATGTTTCCGTTGTGAGTTGGAAACCCACAAAACCCTTATCTTTAACACAAGTGGTTGGGTAACAAAGCTTTATAGCGAGCAGAAGATCACGGCCTGGTGGTACACTGTCCAGGGGACGAAACCAAACAATATAGATAGACAAGGGAGAAGAGAAGGTATAATGTTGGACAAACAAAATCGAGATGGCGGATTGCGTCTTTAAGAAATTGCTCGATCCCTGGCCAGAGTCATGGATAGCTTACGTTTATGAAAGCGAGATCTGGGGAGGACTTGTCCAATTGGCCGTGGTTTCGATTGCGAGAGCCTTTAGCAACCCCGATCTAGACATAGTCCCTTGTTTGAGTGGATGCGACAGGAGTCCGGCTCTATCCGGAGGCCGAACTATCACTATCGCGGCTCTTTGATAGACTTCAGATCGAGCAAGAAACAGGAGACGGGCAGTGCCGTGTCTGAAACTTGCGCGTCTGCCCTGGAAAGGCTGCTGTCTATTGACGAATCCATCATCATAGATTCACCAACACCATTCAGAGAGAAGAAGGGGTCCTTGTTAGCTGCTCGATCCGGGCTGTCTTGTTCGGATCGTTCCTCGGTGGGGTGGGGTTGCAAGACCCTGGCAGGGTAGTAAACAAAAAGTCTATGATTCTATGAAGAAAAGCCACGGACGAACCAGAGTTCGGTTCGGAACCACTTTGGAAGGAATGGCGCAAGCGGTGCGATTAGATGCCGAGCTGAGTAAAGCCGTTTACCGCAATTACTTGGCTTCCATGGCGTCGCACGTTGGATGTGATGACTCGATCGAAGTCGCGCAAATCGAAAAGTAAAACAGACAAACGATGGTATGGATCATGTTGTCTGGTAATAACATAAGCCACATCTTAGATTATGGCTTGA
This sequence comes from Fusarium praegraminearum, assembly GCA_002093855.1. Lineage (NCBI taxonomy): Eukaryota > Fungi > Ascomycota > Sordariomycetes > Hypocreales > Nectriaceae > Fusarium > Fusarium praegraminearum. The sequence continues at coordinate 104,311 of LXHY01000197.1, read as the reverse complement.
CGAAGCCCATTGCATAAAGATGTCCATGACGAGCAGTGTATGTAACCCCGGAGAGACAAATAAGCTCATAGGAAGATCAATAGGTACCTAGGTAAATGACTTGCACGTGCTGGAAGCTTTTTGGCGCGTTTCCATTAAATGCTTGCTGGGCTGATCTTTACTGCTCTTGCCATTTCGATGGCAGTTGCTTATCATCTTATCAATCAGACACACCTGCCTGCACAGGCGATACCTAGGCAGGAGCTACTGATCTGTCGGGCGCGTTGATCTCTAAAAACGCCAACACCACAACAAAGTCTTGCCCACTCCAAGTTGCCTTCTTGCTATCACTTTGCATCTTTAAACGCTTACTCTTGGCCCTGGTCATTCATCTCGTAATCGTCACCCCCGCAAACATGTCACGCAGTTTCCCCATACTGTGTGCATTGAATAATCCGCGGCCCCCATGTTTCTGCAGCGTCACCTCATGCGGATAATCGCGTTATGTGAGACCTCGATCCTGCTGAGTACATGCTATCTTGCGTCAAACATCCGCTTCTGCCACCAATCAATGTGCGGCCATGGGCTGTCCTCCATCGGATACAACTGCACTGCACACTCCAACCGATATCCCGCCTTGGTGCACGTGGAACAAAGACACGTTATACAGCACCTGGGTAGGTAGGCGGGCAAAAGGGTTACAGCTTCTGACAGCCGATCAAATCGCAAATAATGAGTTTTTCGGATGGCTAATGGGCAGCTGGCTGCTAAGCGCCATACTCTCACATGCATCGCTCTTGGCATACAGAAGCGACAAGACCATGAATTACGATTACGCGCGTCTCTTCAACTATAATTAAAAGAGATCCTCAAGAGTGATGTGATCGCCATCTGTGTCGGGCCGGGGCCTGTGGCGGATTCAGAGTTGGGTTTCAGATAAGTTTGAAACGTGGTTTCGTTGTCCAGACCTCCATCGGGAAAACATGGCGCATATCGCCATCTTGGCGCAAGGGATAGTGACAAGGGAGTTCTGTAATTGCTTTCAGCCTTCGCCCAACGGCTAACTCGAAAGTATTGCGCCTGCCAGCTGAACTTGCGTCGAAGGATGCTGCAAGCCACAGGGGCAGAAAATTATACAGGCTTTTTCTGCAAGCCATCAACGGCTGCAAAGGCGAAATAGGAAAAGAACCCCCACTCCATCAAGGTCTGGCATGATCTAAAGCTCATCTAGAGAAGCGCTACAGGGCACTATTGATAGCTACCGGTGATAAACGAAACAATCTCAGCAGAAACTATTGACGCCGAGTTGGATCCAGGGTTCACATTTTTTTCTTCTTCTCCTTCTTTTTCTTCCTCCAGCTATTTGATGACATACCCACATGTCTGTACTGGATTTTGGAAAAAGGGGTCAACTTTGAAATGTTCGCTCCGGGACATTCGGAAACTGTGATTCCCAGCCACAGGTTTGACTATTGGCATTGGGGCGACGCCCAGGCACCGTGGGCAATCTGCCGATTAGTGTAGGAAGCAAAGTTTTGATTACGACAAACCGGTACATGGCGTTAATTGCACAAGCTTTGCAGACTGCGCTCTAGATGCAACCGCTCAGGCATAGACATTCCAGCGGTCATCGGCAATGGATTGCGGTACTGTATTAAAGTCAGACCCTCTGGAATTACGGGCGTTTACTCGTATTTAGAGCATCCCTCGCAAGATGAACACATTCCAAGGCGGCTGAGACCTGTCACGGTGGCAGTGTATACAGCAGAGTGCTGTACCACCCCTGAATCGTATGTAGACAATTGTCCACTCAGAATCAAGACAGGGTTAGCGACTCCCGGGACGCCGCGTCAAGCCTGAGCTTGGCCTTGACTAGTGATCAGAGACTAGGGAGAGCCCTTGCTTAACACAGGTTGCTTCACTTACTACGAAAGTGACTTTGAAGTTTGCGGGCAAACAGACATCGGACAAATAGAGTGAGGCAGATACGAGACGAAGGAGTGGTAGGATAAGATGATGTGGAGACGATAGTATCGTATCTATCGACACGTTACCCATCCATGCTATCCATGAACGGACAAGACTTGTGAGTAGTTAGCTGCACAAAACGTGATCCCAGTTTTGTAGAATTCCATTTCTTGGGCTGTCGTCACATTATCTTGATCCCTGTCCCGCCCTCATTCTTTCTTACAGGCTGCAACTTATAGCCTCGCTCAGCACCTCTCTCATTTTTCGTTTCCGTTTTTCGTTCCTTTCCACTCCATTCTTCCCTATATGTATTTCGTTCCTGTTTTGTTTTCACCAGCAGCGTTTGACAATGGGTATTCACTTAAGCTCCTCTTGGAGAACCCCTAGAGGCTGGAGGTTGATCAGCGTCACACTTGTCGTCCTGACCCTGCTGCTTGTTATACCCCTCCATCGACTCAGCGACGATTCCCCGGGCGTTTATGGCCATCTGACAAAATATCTCAGCCATGAGGGTGCCGCCTACGATGTCGAAGAAGGCTTCGTCGCCAACCTCAACGAAACTACCAACGACCAAATATTAAATGACGAAGAACCTGTAGAACCCGCCCGAGAGATCTCTTACGATACAGACTCACCTCAATACACTGGCGAGGAGGACAAGGAACCCTCCAAGAACCTCGAGACGCCAGTTGTGGCCCAGCAGCCAGAAGACGACAAGAGGCCGAATGATGACGACGACGGATCAGTGCTTGAAATCGATCGCAGCATGGAGATCGAACCTACCCCCAACAACCATATCCACAGCACACAAATCTATAGCGAGCCATCTGGGGAGACCAGCAAACCCGAGGCCATCAAGATCAAGCCGCAGGGTGATAAAATCGGCGAGAACAAGGCAGACAACGACAAGCCCCAGCAAGCCGAGAACAAATTTCATGATAACGATGATAAGCGACCCAGTGGAATTAAGGTTCCTGACCTGACGCAGAAACATGAGTACCTGGAAAACGAAGACGGCAATGGCGCAACGGCAACCAAAGCTTCTGAAGTAAGCTCTACAACCAGCATTGCAGGAGCGTTCACTCCTTCACAAACGGCAGAATTGGACGTTCCCTCGGGCCCTCTGGCCAATTGGACTGGTGTCTGTGAAGGATTCCCCAATACGGATGGCATCATGCTTGTCATGAAAACGGGTGCCACGGAGGCATTCACCAAGCTCCCAGCCCATCTCTTGACGAGTCTGCAATGTCTGGACGACTATCTCCTATTTTCTGACTTGGTAAGTAAACTATTTTTGGCTTTTTAAGGGAGGTGACGCAGGGGGGACCCTTTACGCCACTTATGGAATTTTCTACCAAGCCACAGTTCCATGAGTGATGCAGCTAACCAATTCGGACAGGACCAGCAAATTGACAAGTACCAAATCTACGATGTCCTCAAGGATGTCAAGGACGATGTCAGGCGAGGCCGAAAAGAGTTTGATCTTTACAAGGCGCAGGTTGATTGCCCAATCCCTCAGCAGTACTGCACCGCTGGCCTGACTGGTAAGGATGGCTGGAATCTTGATAAGTACAAGTTCCTCCATATGGTTGAGAAAGCCTGGGAGATGCGCCCCAATAAGGAGTGGTACGTGTTCGCTGAGGCCGATACCTACGTATTCTGGCCGAACTTGGTGTGGTACCTTCGCAACAGGGTCAATGGCACAGAGACTCCGTATGTCGGAAGTGTCGCGATGCTCAAAGGCAAGCCTTTTGCCCATGGAGGTAGTGGCTATGTTATCCATGGTGACACCATGAGGAAGATGGCCCAGATCCCTGACCTGGCACACAAGTACGACATGATGGCCACACACGAATGTTGTGGTGATTACCTCATGTCCCTGGCTGTCCAGGAGACAGGCAAGAGAGTCAAACAGGCGCACCCAATGTTCAACGGCGAGAAGCCCGTTACTTTGCCCTTTGGTAACAACCACTGGTGCGAGCCCCTCCTGACTATGCACCACATGGACCCCGAAGAGGTCAGCGACGCTTGGCACTTTGAGAAGACGCGACACAAAAAGGTATAGTTTGTGACTATCCGTGGAAAGGGAACAGTAATTGACATTGAATAACAGGGTCCTGTCCAAATCCGGGAGATGTATCATCAGTTCTGGGCCCCCAAGCTGGAATCGGAGCACGATGAATGGGACAACCTATCTGATGATGTCTGTTACATCGGTTTCGGCTCTGAAGCTCAAGCCAAGGCCTCGGATCATCAAAGGAACCGACAAAGAAAGGAGGGCGATAAAAACGCTGTGGAGCAACAGGCGCACCGTTCTAAAGAGCACTGTGCCAAGGTTTGCGAAAGCGAAGGCCTTGGCATCTCTGAGAATGATTACTACGGCCTGAAGGACGACAACGAGCGCAACAAAATGATCAAGAACCGATACAACCAGAAGAGGGGCGACAAGAACTGGAATGCTAGCCGCCGTTGTTTCCAGTGGCGCTACCACAACAACGTTTGCTGCGTTGCTAAAAGCTTCAAGAGAGGAAAGCCTCGCAAGGAACCAAAGCCAGAGGAGAAATGGACGAGCGGCTGGTTTGTCCAGGGCATCAATGACTGGATTGATGCCAAGGGAGACTGCACACCCAACTGGAAGGACCCCAGGTAAAACACCATATCACCACAACGTGCACTTTCGTTTATGTTTCTTTTTTCACTGCCAAAAAAGGGCAGAGTATGGACATGAGAGGGGGGTTGTCATTATTGCCTTCTGGAACGGCGTTTACGGATTCGGGTAATTTCTACTATGATAAAGGGACATATACACCTCTTGGACGCAGATGGGTTTTATTTTTCTTACTTTTCGGACAATTTTTGTGTCGGCGCAACTTTGCATGGTCTGTTGATTAGAGTAGAGCGGACTGGAGAGGATGACTACTCGCTCCTCTGTTATTAGATGAAGGGCTTAGAACGGGTAGTTGACGATTTCACATGCGTGTTAGACACGACGGGATGGGTGAGCTTTTCTATAACGGCTTAGAGACGCATGATAACAAAAGCTCCTATACAAGAAAGATCTTGTTTGTTACTGATAGCATCCGATATTTCGGTGACGATGCGTACCGATGTGGGCGAGCCATGGCGTTTAATCCATCTCCTGACACGCGTGGAATTCAAGCCATGTGTGTAGATCCATGTCCATCTTTAACATTGCATCATAGGCCGATCTATCGTTTAGATGCCCGATTAACCCGGACGCTCTGAGCCGAGGCAACAATCCAGCTGCACTTCTGATTCTCGGGCAACAACAACTTATGGTATGAGAGGTATTTGAATTGCGTCATGTCATGATATGAGGATGGTCAATTGCATCTACTGTCCGAGTCTTCCCCTCACGGTGCTTTTGAATGGTTGGGTCAAAACTTGACATTTATCATCTATATGGTTGCTAAGTCTGTATAAAAATAAATTGCGTGTACATGCTAGTAGTTGAAGGTTCTTCCTGTGATATCGCAATAGTAAACAAGTAAAAAAAGAATCCAGTATTTATCGGCTATCTTGCCGTTGTCGTTGCTTTCATGTCGTCATACCCTTTCTGGGTTGTTTTAGTTCTATCGTTCCACCTGATTCGTCTTGATTCGTCTTGGTCTAGAATCTTTATTGACCCTTCTTTCCTCCGTGGCGTCCACATCTGTGTGGGTTCTTGGGTGACTTCATGTAGCAGTATGGCTTCGCGTCCTCTCCAGCGGGCTTTCCGAAGGCCTCCTTAATAGAGCAGTACTCAGAGCCCTCAGGCATCCAATCTTTAAGGTGGCGGTGCAGCTCGCATCGTGAGATTCCACACTTTCTGCAGTAGACCTGCCCCTTGACACGAAGCTGCTCGATGGTACCTTCTTTCTCGGGGTCTCGCTCTTGTCGGTGAACAAGGGGACCAGCTCCTCGCCAAGCCCATTCCATGTCGTTTGGCCCCGAGTATCGGCTGGAAAGGGGTACAGTTCCGTGCAGCCGTCGGTGGATATCGTAAAAGTTGGAGTTGGTGAGGCCGAAACAAACACTGTCAATGGGGTCGAGGTGATCAAAGATAGTGTAGTGAAGCTCAGAAGGAAGATCGAGTATGGTGTGGTCCTTAGGAGGCTGTGGCTGAGTTTGTGGGATTGGCTCATAGTCCATCACTGAGTATGAACGGCGAGGGGGAGGCAATTTGGGTCGGTGGGCAATCTGGATTTTCTTGTCCTCAACTGGGACCTCGGGATATACAAACTCTTGACGTTCAGTTGGAGAAGGAGAGTCGTTCTCAGGGATAGGAGCTTGTCGCTCAATGTGGGCAGCGCCAGAGTGTGATGCAGGGACATGGTCGCCTTGGTAGTCGGTCATTGACCAGCCTCGTCTGGGTGCCTTCATCATTCCTCTCTTCTTGTTAAGTTCCTGCATCCGCTTGGCATGTTCCTCTCGGCTCATTGAGGTTGATGAGTCGGTTCTGCCAAAGCCAGGACGCTTCATGAGAGGACCATCGGTGGCCTCGTAGGTTGGTGTCCCGGTGGGAGAGAATGTGGGATCAGCCAGTACTTGAACCATGGTTGCTTGATGACAAGTATATTGTGGTTGCTGGGTGACTGTAGTCGAAGAAGGATAAATGTATTCACAGTTGCTGTGATATAATATAATGTGATGTAATGTGGATTGAGAATACGGTGAACTGGAGGGGAGTGAGTGGTCCACTTCCTGAGTTGATGATGATGTTATGTGTAGCGGCGTCGGTTGTATGAATATCGATGAGGTTGGAGCCTCAATAGCAAGTTCATGAGCAGGTGAAGAGGGTATAAATCCAAAGCTGTTGTTAGCTGAAAATTCAAGACAGGACAGGGGCAGGTTTTGTAAAGTGGCGAGGCAATTCGGTTATAAAGACGACTGACGACGATTGAGTTGTCCAGGAGCCGGTCGGAAACCGATGGTCGGTGGACGCCGTTTAGTTTTTGGTGGGTGGTGTGATGGGTCCCGGGACCATTAGTGGGCCAATTCGAGAATGGAAGCTCTGTTTGTCTTGCTCCTACGAGGCCAGGCCCAGGGACTTCCTGGGGGGGAGCATGGAAAGCTAATGCCATCATGGCTAGATTGTCTGAGGCACAGACGAGTTGTGTGCTTCCCACTTCTTTTTTTCTTTTGTCTTTCTTCTATCAACCTTTTTTACTGGCCATCTGATGTAGGTACCTAGGTGATGCCGAACACCGCGCGCGATACCGGGGACCCTGATTCGAGAACTGGTGGCAAGAGTCAAGACGCTATGGTACCTATGTACGACGGTAAAAGTCTATCCGGAGGTAGATCCCTGTTTGGGAACTGGGCCTGGTGATCAAAAAGCCATACCAGTACATACAGTATCGGTTCCTCAGCTTGTCATCGTACGACGGGAAGAAGCGAGAAAAGTCTTTCCCCAGACGATTGTGATGTCGCAAAGTGCTGCACAGTATGTCATGTGGGGAAGATCGTGCCCAAACACAGCCTGACAGGCACTGAGGTACCTCTCTCATATGCTTCAAACCTCCCGAGAACGCGACTGGTCTCGTCTGTCTGTCTTTATTGTCTTAGTGTGATAGACTGACTGACAACGAATCTTGCAGCGACTGTGCAACCTCCTCCTCTCTAACGCTTTGTGTCTGTGATATCCTTTCGGAACGACGTCCATGTCGAAGCCGCCGTCCAAGAAAGTCGTCTCGACCCCAGTCTCAACGTCATTATGGATACTAGCTATGTAGCAAAGTCCCCGTCGGTCCCCTAGTCCCCTCAATTGAAGCGCACCAAGAGAGAGACCCGCTGAGTGCGGAGCGGAGCGGAGCCGATCGTCATTCAGGGTTGTCAATGTCTGGACAAGCCTATCGATGCTGTTCTATAGTAGTAGAAGCAAGTCAGTAGTCGAAAGAACTACTCTGTATGAAGCTCAAGAGTCTAGAACTTGAGCTTGAGTCAAGACTAAAAAGCTAGGAGAATGTTGACGTGTTAATAGGCCGGGATCGAAGTCAAGTATGTTCCTTCTAGACTACCTTGTTATCCGACTATCGTGTAAGCGCCATTGGGTCTACAGCTGCAGTTGGAGGAGTTGCTACTGATGTATGACTGCACGCTGTTGGACAATTGCATCTTCCGACTTTATGGTACTGAATTGCTGGTGGTTGCAGGTTCCCACATCCCTGATGCTAAGTTATTTTTGCTATCATCCAATGCGGCACATCTGGTTAAAATGGATTGAGTCGTGATCGTGCGTTGTGCTTCTATTGAAGTTACATCCGGTTCCGATGGAACACTGTAGTATACAGAATCCCCACCCACATGTGCATGCAGCATGGTGGTGTGCTGTAAGGTAGTTATCGATGCATCTGTGGCTTTTTGATCTCTGTAGCCAAGCTGAACCGTCAGTTGTCAGTCGATTTTTTTATGGCCATTGTCGTTTCGAGGAGGATTAATAGGAGGGTGTCTCCGTGTCCGTCGCGTGGAAGCCACTGAGACAAACTTCATCTGCAGCTCCTGCAGCTATGTTATTATCAACCTGTAATGTTCGTTGCTTGTGTACACCCAACAGCATGCAGGTATGGATCGTTGACAGTCATCATGGTGTTGCGCCAATGCGCGGTTGCACCCGAATGCTGCCCATTATATGATCTATGATCTGACAGATATGCCCACACACTCATGGTGTTGCTGTTCAAGGGTCAGTAGTTGCTTGCTTTATCTGATGCCAGACGTAAGGGCCATCGCGTCAGGAATATCTCCTGATTTCCACAACCCCAGACACGGAAGTGCGGTATTGCACGATGGCCGGAGATAGTTCTGGAATCTTCACCCCAGGTCAGCAGATAACTGCCGCTTGGTTGTGCGAATGATCAATTGTACAACAAACTGTCCAAGGTCCGGTGGTGACTGCACATCTTGTGTAATGAATACTCGCCCAGGTTAGTTTCTCGTGTACAGAGTAGGTAGTTAGATAGTTGCGATTCGGCCAAGTACGAAAGCTAGGTAGTGACCTTTCGACATGTAGTGCACCCTCTTGCATGAAAGAGGTTTCTGACGCCTACCAGTTTAACTCTAGAGCCGAAGCATCGTAAGAAAGGCATCATTGCCAAAAAAAAAAAACTTGTTTTCTGGGCAATGCTAAGTTACCCCAGTGCACGCTGTTTCAATCAACTAGCATTTTCGTCATTTTCTTTCTATACATATTGTTCTTCAATCTGGCGAGTGCATCATATGATAGGGAGGAAGTGCGAATCATGGCTTCGCCATCCACCCACGTCAGTCGTTCTTTTGGCTCTGAACGTCAAAAGAAGGACATAGTTGTTTCCAGTGATTGGACCAAGAAACTTCATCACCTCACACAGCATGTGAGTTAGAGTACAAGGTCAAAAGTTTATACATAGTCTCTATGTCTTCCCAGGTATGTTACTTCAGCCTCAACGTTACCAAGCGAGCGGCATCATGAACAGAAGAATCGAGGCTGGCTCCGTCTGGCATTGTAGAATATTATCAAGTCCAGCGCATTTTGTACATCCAAGGTCTGCAATAACACCAAAGTCGTCGGCAGATAGCTTAACCGGAAGCTCGATCGTACACTTCGTAGTCCTAATGTCACGCTTCCCAAGTCCCTCAACGCCATAGCTGAATCAGGGGTCACGCACAACAGAAGCAAACTAACTCGGTTCAGAACAGGGTGAGAGTCCCTGAGCGCTCATCTTTTTGTTTGCAGCTCAAATGGCAACCCAGATGAGCATGACAACAACGTCCAGGCCCTTGCCCTCGCCGCCGTCGTACTTGAAAGTCCACATACCGTCCTTCTTCTCGTCCCAGTAGGCACCTGTAGCGCTGTGCATTCCTCGTCGGCCGACGTGAGGCTTGCCGTCGGTAGCGGTAGCTTCGGTGCTGGTGGAGATGTGAGGCTCCTGAGCCTGAGTCTCGGTGCCGCCACGGGGCTTGTTCAGAGCGGATGTAGGGACGAGGTGCTGCACGATGGTGCTGTTGCAGGCGAACTTGAACGAAGGAGCGGAAGCACCTTCAGGGGTCGACTCGGAGATGACAGCCTTCAGCACGGAGCTCTGTATACGCGGTCAGTGCCTGACGTGATCCTGTTGCAGTGGTTTCATTTCAACCTACAATGATTGTCGAGTTCCATTGCTCGGTCTTAGCGTGGTCGTAGAACTCAGCATTGCCGATGGCGCTGTTGCAGGCCTATTGTTATTGGCATCAGTACGCGCGCGTTGAAGAATATGGGTTGCCAGCGTCGGCGGTAAGCATCGTTCGGGGGAGCACGTACATCGGTGGCGATCTGCTTGAGACGGTTGGCGGGAATCGGCTGGATGGAGATTAGCTGTGCACAGCAAAGGTAATTTTAAACGTTACTGCACGTACAGGAGTGGCCATTTTGAAAGTAAATGTAAGTATGTAGTTGAGAAATCAGAGTTTAGAAACTGGGGTTGGTGGAGGATTAGATGGATAGGTAGACTAGATAGTTCAGGTGGTCCAGGTACGGGTAGAAAATGGTCGGTCAGTAAACAAACAAGCATCACAGCAGTCACTCTCTTATCAAAGGCACTACCAACATGCTGGCCTCATCTTGGATCGGTAGGCGGGTTGTTTATGCGTAGTCCATATTGAGTTTCTTCAACGCCCGGTCTAAAATTAACATAGTCATGCGTCGATTAAGTACTTGGATGTGCATTTTGTATTATAAGCAAATAGTATTATCTTTGTTCCATTGTTTTCATTTATCTTTGCTACATCAGTAGTAGGAAAGTCTTTCCCTATTTCGGTGTAGGCACCCAGCTTGAAGATAGGCACGCACGTGATCCTGGTCAAGTCCTGAGCTGATCAGATCCAACTAATTCGTCGAAGCTACAAGTTAAGTCTTATTAATCGGAATTTTGTATATATATCAACAACCGTTGCTTTCTTTTGGCTTTTACTACCCGAGGGAGTAGTCAAGTCTGCTCATTGGGTACCATGGAGACGCGCACAGATGTCTTAGTAGCACATAGTGCCTATCTGTAAGCGTCTCAGATCAAGACCACTGTCTAATTCATTGCTTGTCATAGGCAATCATCTACAGTAGATATGTATGGAAGAATAATTCAACTTATATTTTCCTCCATCATGATGGATTGTGAGAATAGGTCTGCCTGTCTCCCGTACCTGCAGCTATTTGACAGTACCCGGACAGGGCAGTCGCGTGCTGCTATTTTACCCAACCAATGAACCACGTGCCTGCTCAAACAGGATCAAGCTTGCAGAAACAGACCGAGGAGTGGGGCTGTCGCATCTGCTCCTCGCTACCATGTCGTAGGTACATAACAGACGGCTTCACTTCAACCTTTTTCTCAACCGTCAATATTTTCTTGCCAAGTTAAAATTCCAATCGCCAATCGCTTGCATCGGCACCACCAATCGATCAATCTGTTCGTGTCGCAAGAGAAACACAACTATACATATACTCAACAGAACTACACCTAGTTCTTTAACACCACCCACTCACTTGCTACTGTAGCTTCCCGCCGTTATCAACAACTGACTTCACCATGTCTTCTCAGCCTCTTCTCCAGACCACCCCCGGTACGTCGTCCAAAGTATCATCATCTACTTGTGTGTTCTAACCTCTTCTCTAGGCAAGCGCATCGCCCTGCCAACTCGCGTCGAGCCCAAGGTCTTCTTCGCCAACGAACGAACGTTCTTATCATGGCTTAACTTCACCGTTATCCTTGGTGCCCTTGCCATTGGTATGCTCAACTTCGGTGACAGAGTCGCATTCATCTCGGCGTTCCTATTCACCGGCGTTGCTATGTGTACCATGATATACGCACTTGTGACCTACCATTGGCGAGCCCAGTCTATACGTATGAAGGGACAGGCTGGTTTCGATGACCGTTTCGGTCCTACAGTTCTGGCCATCATCCTTCTCTTGGCTGTCGTTGTCAACTTCGTCCTCCGAATCACCGACAAGTCCAAGAACCACTCCAACTAGACTCAATCAGAATGATTACATCAAAAGCCGCAACGCGGCAATCAGGCGGAATATGAAACGGTGGGCGAACGGGGCGGGTGAAGCGGATGAGATGAAACAAGCGGATGCATATCAAGTTACATTGGGCTGTTGGCGTTTGAGCCGGGTCTTCTTATATTTTCCTTACGCAGTGTTATAAGTTCTAATAAACACATATGAAGCAGAGTACTTTGTTCCTTGCGCCGGGTATCTCGAATGATGTGCTATATGATTTTCCGTGACCATGAATAATTGTTGTTGTGGACGTCGAGCGGTCCATAATCCCCCCATAGAAATATCAGATATTGATTCCAATGGCATATTCGAGACTTTAGTCAAGTCTGTTTTGCTGTTCCTGACTGGACCGTGATGCCTTTCTTTAACTTCAATTCCGGTATAGGGACTATCGAAAGGAAAATCCTCATTGACTTAATGATTCGTTGGGAAGGACGAGGCAGCACGGCGTCTTCGAATCGGCTGTGCATGACTTCGAAATCGTCGCTACCGGAACCATCGCCTTCCTCTTCCATTGTACCCTTTTCGATTATTGTCTCCTCGACAATGTCCTTCCGTCTCGGCTTCTCTGGCTGATCGAAAAGTTGGTTGTACTGATAGTATTGCTTGCCTTCCTCGCTCAAAACTTGTTTGCATTTTTCCACCACGGTAATGAGTTTGCAAACATCAGCTGTGCGCGCATACAGCAAGGCTATTTGCGGACGGTCGCCTTGTGCTAGCAAGTGATTGGCGACATATGTAACACGCTTTTTGATCTGCGTCGATGATATGACCGAAGCAGGAAGCACATCGTACTTGGGCTTGAGCTCAGCGATGATAGATTCGTGGGGAGCTCCAAGTGCGAAGGTCTGGATCTGAACGTCGTCGCTTCGAGTTCGTTTTGTTGACTGTACGTTTTCCGAGGGGTTCGTATCTGGCCTTCTCTTCCCAGAGCCCTGCGCCAAATTTGCGTTGGACATTGTTGCGCATCAAGGTTGAAAGAACGAGGTTGATGAGCCGGGCGAAAAAGTTGCCCGTGGTCCAGGTTGAGTTTGGCGGGGCACAAGCATGCAGGTACTTTGTTTAAGCGACTGGGAGGCGCTAATTGCCAAACAGCATATCGTTCCCAAGACTCCTTACCGTTGTAAATCATGGGAAACGATAAGAACATGATACATTGAAGTATAAACTCCATTCTACTGTTTGGTTTGTTAATTTTGTCCTCAAATTGTAGATTATAGTACCGAAGCCTCCCTCTTCGCTTACTACTTAGTTCCTTAATCATGGAGGAAATGGGGAGAATGAAAATGATTGCGGTACTACAAATACATAGTGCTTTCAAGAAACATTGTTAACTTATGTAGCTTTTTATATATAATTATTTGTTGAAATCGACAGATAAGGATCCGGAAGTTGACTACATAGTAGGTAGAATAAGGCATTGCCGTATGAATACCTACTAAGGTAGGTGCTGAGCCGCATGCCACTATTACACATGGACGACGAGATACCATGTGGTTTTATCTTAGTACTAAGATTCGTACCTGGTAAATGTGGCTGAAGGACTTGTGCCACGGATGGAGTTGGATTCCTGAAGATCCAAAAAAGCTGTTAGCTGAGTTTGAACTCTCTTCAGCTTTGTTTTCTAGGCACCTTAAATCGGGCATACTCTATTGGCACATTGATATTCCCTCTCTCGTCTCTATCCGTGGTCTTGCTGTGCTTTTGCCTGTTGCCTGAATGATGTCTGGAGACTTTGCAAGTGACACTATCTGGCGATGTCATGGATGACGATTCTGGTATTATCGGTGGGGCGAGGATAAGTGGCTCCGTAGGAACTTCAGAGAATCACCTCACGACGACACAGAAAAACTCCCTTCAGCTTGCAGTTTTGACATTCCGCTTACTAAAGCTATCCTGGTACCTTCCCCGTCGTTGGACTAAGCTAAGCTAAGCCCAGAACTACTGCACTTCAGCTTCAGCAATGCTTACAGCTCAAGCCGAAGGAGCTTGGACCCAATACTATTTCGAAGGAGAGGCTTTGAATCGAGTCCAAGGCTGTTGCGGGTTGAGTTGAGGCACCAGCATAGCATCACAAAACATAGTAACAATTCCAGTCTGACTTTCAAGCCAAGTGGAGATTAAGCGAGCTGGTTGGAAGTGGCTGCAGGAACTTAGAAAGGAATCCCAAGCTAGCCATGTCCCACACGCCAATATATCTTACTCTAACCAAACGTGTCTCGGGGATGGTTGCACCGTCAGACGTCCAAGTCTCGTCCCGAATCCGAGTGAAGGAATGATTGCCTGGTGAGAAGCAACGACATGTGATTAAAAGACAAAAATGTGAGACATACAAGCGAGAACTGTGAGTTACAAAAGAATAACAGAGCCGCGAGTGCCGTCGGATGGAGTCAGTCATTGCATTCATCTGGAGGAGACTTTTAACAACATGCGATACCATCAATTAGCTTCGGACGCCAAGCATAAGGGATGGAATGGGCTGTATCGAGGCCCGCACATCCTTTCTAGGTATTCTATTATACTTTGGTGTCACTGTTGATCAAAGATGCTTTGTATGGAGTTACCAACTCTAGAGCTTTCACCGAAAAGAATTCACGAGTGAATATCGTTCGCTAAAAGGGACGTGACTGACTCTTGCTTTGAGTCTAATTCGTGTAGGATCGCGATAAGTTAGTGTTCAACTAAACACCACGATGTACAAACAAGCAATATCAAAATACTAGAGAGTCACCGACAATATGGACCCATCAAGTCGCGGATATCTTCCTGTCCTATCGTCGAGCTTATTCGATCGGGGGCCCGTTTGTTATCGGTTTGCAACTAAGCAGGGAAGCGAGACCGGGGTTATTATTGATCTTAGTCCAAGGTATAATTAAGTTGACAGCCTGCGAAACACGTTTGAAGCAGTAAACAAACATTGATCGCGCTGTAGATTAACACGCGCATACTCATGGCATCAGATTTAATGCTTATGACAGTAGTTAGTATCTCTCACACAGCTGTAGAATCTAGCATCAGATGAAGGTTTAGGTTTTTCTATCCAGCATCACAGTCTTGAATGATGGTGTTCACGATTGTTGCCCTGCTTCAGAGACAGACAGTGGTGGTGTGGCTCGTATAGTGGGTATTTCCAACCTTGGTCAGGTTTTCAGCGTATTCTCGTTCTCTGCCCCTGCTGCTTGGCTGTCCACCGGTAGGTCCACCCAGAAGCCCACCCACAGTTCGATATCGCCCCGGCGCACCCGCCAACAACCTACCTACCTGCCTGCCTACCAATGGAGCACTAGCCCTCCCAGGTCCCCCTAGACTCAGGCTTGTTTAGCCTGCTCGACGGCTCCCAACAGGCTTCGCCTCAGGTCTGCGTTTTGTGGGCAAGCAGCCTATCATTCATTCAATCAGAAGAGGTCGCCCGTCGATCTCACAGTCAATCAGGGAGGAAACCCAGCACACACAAGCAAGCACCATCAAAACAAGACGAGACCCAAGCGTCCAGTCGTCACCCTCGCTCCATAGGTGTTGTTACGCTCTGCTGAAAGTCGACGGGAACGAGCCAGCCCATTGTCTGAGGTCTCATCTCATCACGCAAGTGCCACCTACTTCCCCCTTCTTTCCTGTCCTGTCCTGTCTCGTCCTGAGGTTTTGAGTTTATCCCCGTTTTCCCTGGACGCGGCGTCAGACTCCCGCAACAACAATTCCACTTCCCTTCCATTCCACTTTCCCTCTTCCCCCGTTGTTGATTTCCCTTTCGCACCTTCCTTTGCAACTGTACCTGTACCCCCGTGTTCCTGCCTTTTCTATTGCTGCCTCACCAGCACAACCTAATCTTGCCTCTTACACGCTCTCTCGTTTCCCAATCTCCCTCCCTCATAAGCACATTCTCATCCTCAAAGAGATAACTCTTTTTTGCCCTTTTCTCAGAGACAACAAGTCGAGGCTTTCGTTAGTGCTCGATTACTTCTTTTCTCTCTCTTCCGGCTCGTTTTTGTCGCTTTGAGCCCTGGTCGCTGCTGTCGCTGGCTGACCTGATCTCCTCTCCGGTTCTGACCTGTTTTGAGGGGCCACATCATCACCCCCTTTGCGCCCGATTCCGATTGTCCGACTTTCGGTTACGTCAGCCTTGCCTGCGCCACAGTTGCGCTAAGCTTTGGATCAGTCCAACAAATCCACACCACCTTTCGCACCCACATACGCTTTCCATCTGTGACTGTGCATTTCTGCCTGTCGCATTGCTATTAAAGGTGATTACGGCTCTACTGTGGTCACATCAAATCTTCCTCCTTGACATCTGGTCAAGGTATCCTCATGTTTCGATTCTTCGCACCTGGATCACGGGGAAGTGAGAAGACGCCGCAGGCGCCACAACAGATTACAGAATTAATAAAGCCATTACAACCGCGCTCGTTGTCAAACACAACGACGATAGCATCGCCCAACGCGCAGCCTCCCAAGAGGAGGCGGCTAAGCATCGATGGCCCTGATGGATCTTCAGATATACATGCGCCCGCCAAGCGCATAAAAGCTGAAGCGCCCGCCGGCGTCGATACTCATGCAGCATGCGACTCCATGACTCATTCATGTCCTGCGGTTTCTAGTTTGGAAAATGCTCGTGATGAGATCCGCCACCAGTTTGGTCTTGAGATTTTACTAAAGCATGATGAGCTTCGCCTCATCAACCAGGAACTCGCAAAGTGTCAGGTTGCTCTGGAGCAGTTACGACGCTGTCACCTCATTCCTTATCCTGTGAATTGCCCAACCCCTGAACAGATGCTAAATGTTAGCGCTGGCAAGGGCCCAGCCGTGCAGTCACGTCCAGGCGAATCTGTACCCAGATGGGCGCCTCCATTCGGTGTCGTTGATGGTCCTTATGCCAGACATTATGCCAAGTGGCTGATTCCCGACCCTTCGTTTGATGGCCAGCAACCCGAATGGCAATTCACTACGGAGGCTTCACGCGCAAGAATGTCACATGGTGAGGGACGAACGACAAGAAACAGTTTTGCTGAACCAACGGGCGCACTAAAAGGTCGCTCGGCTCGTGGAGCCACCAGTCAGAAGCTACACTCTTTGTCAAACGGTTATCCCCAGCCAAAAGACAAGGCTGGTCCGTGTGTGTTGAAGCGTGCTGACGGGCAGACAGTCAAGTTGGTCTGTCTCGATTGCCACCGTGAGAACTTCTCAAGCACTCAGGGATTCATCAACCACTGCCGAATCGCTCATAAGCGCGACTTCAAGAGCCACGAGGAAGCAGCCGTGCACAGTGGACACCCTATTGAAGTGGCGGAGGGCGGAGGAGTTGGTGAAGAGAAGTCAGCTGCACCCTCCATACAAACTCCAACAGCTGCATCTGTGCATCCCTTTGCCCGCCCTGACATCACTGAACAGCAGGCATATGTCGCTCTCAGGTCAAGAATCTCCGATTCTTTAAGGCTTTATCATGAAGGCAAGCTACCCGGTGTAACACACATTCCTTCGTCGTCCGGCAAGGACCAGCAACGTGGGGCCCAAACGGCAGTTTCAGCAGAAGAAGCTCCGGGCCTGCCCCATCTATCACGTCTATTGCAAAGTCGGAAGTTCGACGGTAATCTTCTTGAACTAGTTGCAGATGCTACGACAAAATCACCTTTGGAAGATATGACTTCCGGTGAAGAGTCGGAACTTGCTGAAACACCCTCCGAGGTCAGTGATGTGAAGGGTTCTTCTGCCGTACGAACACCTATCGTAATGCGCGTGCCTGCGAAGGCCACCAATTCTCCATCCGTCATGGATACAGCCCGTTCGGCCAGTAGCAAAGGCCGTGCTCCTGTTGTTTTCAAGACACCTTCAGGTTCCGCACCCCACGGCACAACTATCGTCCTTTCGGACGAAGATCTCGACATGGAGGATGCCAACATGAGTCCTAATACGATGGTCAGCAACAATGCACCCTCTCTGGTCAGTGACGACGGGGAGTACGATGACACTGATGACGGCTCCTCGGTTTCTGGCGCCAGTGATACTCTTGAGACAGAGTCGGTATCAGACGTGGCGGAAATCACGCTGGACGATGACCAAGACCCACGTTCACTGCGCCGAGAATCAAGTGGTGTGTCGGGCGCTGTGAGGCTCCGCAAGGATGACCCTAAACACATCACTCTGATGACGCCTGTCAAGAACAATGCCAGAGAACGACGGCCACGCAAGGTCTAAACTATGGGAAGTTTCGTTTTTGCATGTGCCCAATCTCTCAATCAACACAGGCCGTACAGCCAATAACAATTGGATTCACCTTTCTTCTTGAAACCTCACTTTTCAACAATATCACTTTTAGTCAACCTTTTATGAACACTGCCTGGAAACAGGTCACGATTGAGAAACGACGGCTGCATGGACACAGCCTCTTACATACGAAAACCCGGGCTATTGGGGGTGCCTGGACGGATTACACGTTTTGGGAAATATTGTCTTTTTGTGCGTTTTGCCTTCAATAGAGAAGCACGTATATTGTTTTTGGCGCTTTGGGACAGAGTATTCAAACTGGGCCTTGTACCTGATTCGTTGCTGACGGGCTTTTGTGTTTTGTTCTTTGTTTTTTTCAAGCCATGACTCCCGAAGAAGAAGGGATATGTTGTACGATTGTCATTATATCATAGCTTGACGATGTTTGCTCCATCTGTTGTGTCAGCCAACGCAAAGGTGAAAGAAGCCAGCAGAGTCAGTCAATATTAAATAAGCGAAGCCCAAAAGTTGATAAGCCAGCTTATATGTTTATTGCATTACCCTGCCTGTGAATGCGTTGGTTTGCGTTGCATCCATATGTTTCCAGCCAACCGAGTAGCGACGCATCTGAAAATGCGTACTACTTGTGATGCCTGCTAAACAAACAGTATGTATGCACGTGTCAAATACTATGTAGAATGATCGTCGGTCGCGCCGCGCTATTCAACCTGGGGCAAACAATGTTTATTTCTTATTAAAGTTCCGAGGTTGACACGCGACAGTCACCCAGCTAGCTTCAGCAAGATGCCTGGAAAGACGATTTACACGAACGAATAGATAGATGCTTGTTAGAAGTAAATTGGATCAAGGTTCGATCCTCGATTTATTAATTAATGAATTACATGATTAATCGTTTAATATTCCGTCAATGCATAACTTTTTACCATAAGGTTCGTATAAATTCCGTGGCCCGTTCAAAATATCACTCATAACCCCTTTTTAAACTCGAATTACAAGATGGCAGCCACAACGCCAGCAACGGCGAGGAGGACGCCAGCAGTGTTGCGAGCTTTCTCGGCGGCGTTATTGGTGTTCTCGGCAGCAGCAGCAGACTTGGTTGCAGTGCTCGTCTCTTCAGCATCATCAGACTCGGTAGCGGAAGCTTCCGAGGCAGTAGATGTGGCAGAGGTAGACTTTGTGTTCCTTGTGGAAGTTCCATAGAGAGACTTGTTCTGGCAGTTGATTTGGACCTGGCCCTTGGCGGAGCCAGCACGAGGGTCGTCGGGGCAGTTGTTGAAGCAGCTACGAGGGTGTTAGGCGATCATGTTTTGCATCGTGCACTGACTTGGGGTTCAACTTACGTAGCAACGGCCTCGTAGGCAGGGCAGAGACAATCCCAGTCGTTGGGCTTGCACTCCTCAACCTTTGCGTTCTCGGTCTCGAGACATCGCTTAACAATGAAATCGGCGTCACATCCGCCAGAGGCAGAGGGGGCAGCAGCGTCTGAGTCCGTAACGGACTGGGCAGAAGCAGCAGCGGCGAAGAGGGCGAGAGACCAGAGGAATTTCATGATGACGATTGTGTGTGTTGTTTAGGAGTGCTGAGGTTTAATTTAGGTATTAGGATGATGGAAAGAAATGGAGACTGGGGAATACACTGGGGAAATGAAGTTGATATATATGTAAGTAAGTTGAGGAGGAAGAGGCGTTTTTCTTAATCATACAGACGAGAGTACGGGGGATATTAACAACAGGGCCTAGTTTTAGTATCGTGCCTTTTTTGCTGGTCTGGTCTGTTCTGCCGTCCCACCCCAACCATTGCGGCCGGCCGGGACCCATGGCATGCACAATTACAGGGGCAGACAGACTGACCATTCAGTCCAGTAGATCAAGCTTTAAATTCTTGAGAAAGTTGCTGTTGGTTGATTATTTGTGGCTTGAGCTTTGGCGTCTTTTGTGTTATGCTTGTTGTGTTAGGTTGTTTGTTTGTAATCTTGAATGAGACGGTCTGATGAGTTTCCTATCATGGTATGAGAGTGTTTCATTAAGATCCTCGTTTGCAATACCTGGGTAAGTACAGCCATGTAGTGGAACAAAGAGTCCCTACAGAAATCTTTCGACCGCCAGTTGAGAGACCTGCAAAGACACGACGTGCATTCTGTTGTCGATGGCCCATCAAGAAGTGGAGATGAGGCAACCCCTGTCCATGCGCCGTTCGCTGATAATTCTCCAACGGGAGGCTTTAGCACTGTTAATCCTTGACTATTGCTCCAGGAGACGTCCCTTCATGAAGAAGATGGTGGCCTGCTAGTGCGCCCTAGCTCTATCAGGGGAACGAAGAGGCTGAACCGCGGGAGGAACCTGGCGGGATTATGCACCTCCCTAGCTGTCATGCTGTGTGCTGGCTTGGTTTGTTGTGCTATTGTTATGCAGATGGCACTGAGTGACCAGAGTTATTTATGTACGCTGTGTGCTTGACGGTGTAACATCGTGTGGCCTGCTCGTGATGTACAGTACCGTGCGCTGGGTTGGCCAGCCACATTCATCGGTGTGCCGTCCATAATACCCTCTCACCTCACAAAACAGCTCACCTTGAGGCAAAAAAACGTTGAGAAATGTCCAGGTACCCAGTATCTTATCATGGTGAGTAACTTGAGGGTTGGGACTTTGCTCCATCGTCTGCGTTGATGTCAAGTGACCTGACCCACCAGAGACGGTCTTGCAGGAATGGCCAGCAATGCTTGATGCAATGCAGCCAGCGTTGGAGACATGTCTTGTGTTCACTACTCACGTCGTACGTGGGATGCCTCGGAAGCCTGACATTCTCTGTGATCCATAAATATCGAGGCCTCGGACAAGACAACAACACAACGTGATGGATCAGAACGCGATCGTATCCAAATCAAGGAAACTACTACAGTACACCAGTCTACTAACTCGGTTCAACTTTACTGGCCATAGACTTTTGCCGCCTACCTTGATTCGGTAGGCTGCACGTCTCCAGCCACATAGGCAAACTACCGAGATACAGCTGGTAGACTACTGTTTCTGTGTCTATCTTTTTCTGAACTTCAAAGAAAGGCAATTCAACTATGGCTTTACACACAGTACTCAGTGGTAGTGTTGTTGTCGTTTACATCCACTACTAACTGAGCAGGCAGGCAGCAACATTAAACTACGAATTTAGTAGGTAGGTCTCTAGGCAGAAATGTACTCGATACTACCTACCTAGATATTAGCCACTTATATATCTAGTAGCATTCAATAAAGGTATTTGTTTCGCACACTCGGACTATAAGAAAAGGCCATCATTACTTGGCTGTTGCGATACTTGATAGTGCAAAAACTTCATGGGAGCTATTTCACTACGCCATTGCCCCACACCAGCTTAATACCTAACAAGTAACTTAGTAGACTACCCCTCCAAGTGGTAAGAATCGCATCGCATCCCCCACGTTTCACAACAACACTTCCTGCCAGAGCCCGGCTGACGACGTCTTGACTTCCAGATTCAAGTCCAGGTCCTTTAACTGGTTTCCTTGCTTCTGCACATCTTCTTCTAACAAGCTCGCACTCCATAACCACCATGGCTACCCCTTCCATCACCCTCGATCGCATCCTCGCGGCGGCTCCAGTCACAACCCGTGGTCAACCAACTCAGATCTCGGCCGATGCCAAGGGTCAACGAATAGCTTATCCTGTATGATACAGCTTCTGTGAGCAGAACATATGATACAAGCAGGATCGCTGACTCCCGCAGTGCGGAAAATCCATCTTTGTTCGCTCCATCGATGATCCTTCCGATGCGAAGGAGTACACCGGCCACACCGCCCCTACGACCGTTGCGCGCTTCGCTCCCAATGGCTTCAAGGTCGCCAGTGGTGACTCGAGCGGCATGCTCAAGGTCTGGGAGCCTGAGTCCATCGACAGCACAAGGGGAGAGTATGCCATCATTTCTGGTCGTCTGAATGACATTGCCTGGGACGGCGAGTCACAGCGTGTCATTGCTGTAGGAGATGGTCGCGAGCAGTTCGGCCGCTGCATTACAGCTGACAGTGGAAACTCTGTCGGCGAGATCATCGGACACTCCAAGTCAGTCAACGCTGTTGCAATGAAACCCCAGCGTCCTTTCCGTGCCGCTACTGTTGGAGACGACGGCAACATGGTCTTCTACCACGGAGCCCCTTATAAGTTCAACAATAAGAGCGCTCAGCACACTGGCTTTGTTCTAGGCGCCGCTTATTCCCCTGATGGCAATACCCTAGTCACTGTCGGCGCCGACAAGAGAATACAGCTTTATGATGGAAAGACTGGTGAACCCACCAAGGAGATCGGACAGGGCGAGCACACTGGAAGTATCTTTGCCGTGTCATGGTCACAAGATGGTAAGAAGTTTGTCACCGCCAGTGCTGACCAAACTGTCAAGCTCTGGGACTTTGACGCGGGCAGCGTCATTCAATCCTGGAAGTTCGGGGAGGATGCTACCGTTGGTGATCAACAAGTCGGTGTTGTTTTTGTTCCCGGCCGTAGCGACGGACTCATCATTAGTCTCAGCCTCGAGGGTCGTCTCACATACTTGACCGAAGGCAAGCAGGAGCCTGTTCGTGTTGTCTACGGTCACAACAGAGGCATCACCGCTTTGTCAACTGCATCGGATGGCAAGGGTGCTGACCTCTGGTCCGGCAGCTTTGATGGCCGAGTGTGTCATTGGGATATCAAGTCGGGCATTGCTACAGTTGTTGATGGCCAGGCACACACGAATCAGGTGGCCCAGTTTGCCGTTGCGGATGGCAAAGCTTTCAGCGCAGGCTGGGATGACAATCTCCGAATCGTTGATGAGTCGGCCAAGACCTTCCTAGGATCTTCCACCAAGCTGCAAGCGCAACCCAAGGGCGTGAGCGCGGCTAATGGACTTGTCTATGTCGCGACCTACTCAGGTGTATCCGTTTACTCCGGCGAAAAGCTAGTGAGTGAGCAATCATTGGACTACACCCCTGGAGCTATTGCGGCATCTGGTTCTTTTGTCGCTGTTGGGGCCAACGAGAACTCGGTGCGCATCTACAGCGCTGGTTCTGATGGCAAACTCCAGGAGGTCAAGGCATTGAGCAACCCGACCGGTACCATTTCGGCTCTTGCGTTCTCAAAAGACGGATCACATTTGGCCGCTGGAAACAGCGTCGGAAAGATCTATGTCTACAGCGTTGGAGGCTGGGAGCTAGTGGCAGACCGCTGGTCGGCTCACACTGCCCGAGTTACCTCGATTGCCTGGGACGACACAGGTGCCTATGCTGCCAGTGGTAGTCTTGATACCAACGTCTTCGTTTGGTGCTTGGAGAAGAAGAACCAGGGCAAGCGCATTAAAGCTGCTAATGCTCACAAGGACGGTGTAAATGGCGTGGCCTGGATTGAGGGCGGCAAGATTGCAAGTGCAGGAGGCGATGCCAGCGTGAAGATATGGAGCGTCCAGAACTTGCCTTGAATTATGCGACTTCCTAGACTAGATAAATCGGCCCACCTAGAGACGACCGAACGAAGTACTACATAAAATAAAAGCCCATTTTAACGCCAGACACCAAGCATAAACCGTCCCAGATCAAGAGTGAAGGTACATTCCCGCCAGTCGTAAATCATACTTCGTTCGATCCCAAACAGAAAGCGCGCTTGACAGGCCCGAGTTACTAATCGTGCGCCATCGTTGCATTTTCCTCCTTTGCGACGTCAACGGGGGCGAGATCCCACAGGCGAAGTCTGTCGGGTTCTTGGGAAGGAATTTTGTGAGGAGGCCATCGAGTCTGGTTCTCTTCCCATAGGAGTCCCACCTTATGGATAGCTTCCTTGAGGTCCTCGGTACTGCGACATATAAGAACAAGCATTTATTTGGTGTTAGTTGAGTTGACGTACCTCCCCGAGCTCATGATAGCGTACCCCTCCTTGGAGAGATGTTTGGCCATCTCAGTTTGGTGGTCGTTCAAAAGTTCCGTGTTTGGCACCACCACAATCGGCAATCCCATTTTCCAGGCATCGAGTATTGTTCCAGTACCTATACGGTGTGAGGTCAGGCTTTGGAAAAGTATGGTGTTACTTACCAGCGTGAGATATCACTAGTCCTAGTTCTCGCTTCCCTTCCAAATCCTTGCATAGAATCATTTCCTCCTTCATGAGATTTCTTTTTACATCAAAGATTTCGATAGTGAGTCCAGATGGTATTTTATCTCGGAGGAGGGTAAGTTGTTGTTTTGCTGAGGCAGTGTCTGGTCCGCACTGAACATGCAACTCAGTAAACCCCTGGGAGGCGATGTGTTGCCAGAAGTTGGTTGATAGAACAGAGTCAATGAGAGTCTTGAATCCAGCGGTAGCACCAACTGTGACAAGACAGACCCTATCGAGATTTGAGACGGCCATGATCAGTACAGCATCTCACAGAAAAATAGAAAAAGTAGTTTGTTGTAAATGTTAAAGTCAAATATATATGCGCGATAGGGTAGAAGGTTCGTGTAAGAGGACATCCCGGCTAAATGCCGGACCGTGGGGCAAGGCAGTTGTGCTTGGTGGTGCAGCCAAATTTTTGAACGCCGCCAAACCATTTCTTAAACCGACGACAATTTGACGCGGCCATTGCCCTTTTGACCGTTTCGCAATGGCTTCAGCATCGGCAGCGGCAAGGCTATGCGTTCTTGCCTGTCGTAGGGCGTCTAGAAACCAGCAAGTTCCCCGATCTCGGCAGATCATCCGACAAAAACCTCTTGCCCAGCGGGCATTTACCACATCGACGATAAGATGGGCCCGGGCAGAAGATCAGCGCCAGGACGATGTCGAGGAGGAAGACTATAGCCCCGTAGAATTGAAGAAACTCGAGGCCGCGCTGGCTGAGGCTTCTACACCGGAGGGACTAAAGCAATTGGACCAGCTGGCCAAGGCGAACGGCTTCAACTCAATCGACCAATACCTGCAAAACAAGTTAGACTACTATCCTGGTTGGGCATCCGAGGACCGATCAACATTGGAAGATATCCAGAAAGATGATAAGGGAGAGAAGCCCAACAAGCAGTCCTTCTGGTTCGACGAGGAGGACCCCGAGACCAACACGGAAGAGCTTGAGGAATTCGACGAGGACGATATTACATCTATGGCCCACGGCAAACTTGACGAAGTTCGAGAGATGCGAAAGTATGCCCGATTGGCAGTGTGGGAATTGCCTCTTCTTTCGAGTAAGTTCAGTAGAGCATTGAAATATACGAATGCATATACTAATGCTTTCAACAGAGTACGCCAAGCCCTTCGAGCCTCCCACCGACAAGGAGGTCCTACGATGGCGATATACATCCTACATGGGTGAATTCCACCCCGCCGAGAAGAAGGTTGTGGTGCAATTCGCTCCCGATGACCTGAAGCTGACCCCTGTTCAAACCGACAAGCTCAAGAAGCTTGCCGGCTCTCGGTATAACCCCGAGACAGAGATCATCAAGATGAGCAGCGACAGCTTTGAGCACCAAGCGCAAAACAAGCGATACCTCTCTAACCTAATTGATGACCTCATCACTGCGGCCAAGGACCCCAAGGATACTTTTGAGGATATCCCCCTCGACACTCGGCATCATGTTGTTAAGCCCAAACCGCAATTCCCCAAGGAGTGGCGCATGACCCCTGAGCGCCGACAACAGCTTGATGAGCATCGTTCACGTCTGGCCATTGAAGATGTGAAGATGGCTGAGAATGGTCAGTTGATCGACGGTGTCCAGGCCATCGACCAACACTTGAAGAAGAAGCCTACCGATGAACAGAAGAAGGGCAAGGTTGCGGAGCTCGTTGCTGCTGCGCCTGTAAAGGGTGCCAGCGGCAGCCGCGCGAAGAGATAAACCCAGATAAAGGAAAAATTCCCTTGACACGTCTGATGTGGGATGAAATGTATTATACGCTACTAGATTTGGCGGGGCATGTACAATTGTACGATGTATATTTAAGAGGCTATTAACAAAAGAACATGTGAATTGAGCCGCTGCAGGTTATTCTAAAATATTTCTCGCTTGAATGTATATTTATGATTCATGTATACTTGAGGAGCGTTCCGTCGAAGATAAAACGAGTTCGTAGCTTGTCTTGAACTGAGCCGAAATCAAAAGCTGAAGTGTGCATAAATAGGTAGGTACCTATCTGGGTCAGTTGTCAAACCTCGACTTGACGATGGCAACTATCTAAGCTATCCGGCCATCCAAACCTTTTTGAATTTTGTAAGCTCTAACCAACAAATAAAAGACGTGTCCGCCGAAGCTTATATTGTCCAATATCAAGGTCCGATCGAAGGTCCGACCCAGGTTCTCATGATGCTGGATTTGCTGACTAAGATCATCATGACTGCCGAGAGCACCCATGAACAGACGTATGATGATTTACAGTTGCTTTAAGGTGGACTCAAATTTGATCACAACACAATTCCTTACACTGTGACTGAATTCGAAGAGCCAGAAAAGGATGGAACCAGAATACGTCGTCAAAATTATCATCCTTGGAGCTCCGGCTTCTGGGAAGAAGAGTTTCATACGAAGGGTAAGTCAATGCGAGAGAACAAGGCTGCTAAAATGCAAGCCTCATTCAAGTACACCGATAAAAACACATGTTAACGTACGTGCCCGGTGTCCAGTATTGCGAGGATGTCTTTACAGACCGATACGAACCCATTGAAGAAACATTTGAAGACTCGCACCTGACCAACATTGCCGGTATTCCTACACTTATCAATCTCGAGCGCATCCCATCGACGTTGCTCAATTCTGCTCCCGAGTCTTGTCGCTTAGCAGCCGGAGCAGATGCACTCATCTTGCTATACGAGGGCTCATCGCCCGAGAGCCTGGAGGAGCTTCGGCGCATGAGGCTCCAAGTGCTGGCTCCGTACCTGGAAGAAGTGGCGCCACCTATGGCCGTTGTCGCGGGCATGGCGGACGGCGCGGAGGCCGCGGGGCAAGCGTGGGAGTGCGGGTTAGAAGAGGGGAGCGACCTAGCAGTTTCATTGGATGCGAAATTTGGGGTCGCATCGGCTCTTTGGGGAGATGGAGTCAAGGATGTGGTTGAAGAGTTGGCAGCGAGGGTGTTGGAGAATAAAGGTGTCGACAAGGAGGTTCTAATGGGAGCAGGATCTTGAGATTGAGGCTGTGCGATATTGAAGTTGACTCAGTCCAGGAGGTTCTGTCTTGCGTTCGTTGAGGGCGAGGAAATGCAAGACACAGCAAAAACCACTGTAGGTGACACAGCGTTACACAAGACGGCGATTTCTACAGCCTGCAGGCAACACAAGCCAATAATGCTAACTGTCAGACCGTTTCAACACGGGATTGAGCATCTTCGACGGAGATCAGATGCCCTTCATAGGTGAATCATGATGCTCTTGTACAACATACTACATTGAAAAGTTGCTCTGATTGGCTCAATAACAACGACATATCCTGAGAGTGGCTGTAGATAGTTGTGAGCTTGCAGCTTTTTGTTTCGCGTCCACTAGGCAAGCGATGGTGCCAGCATTGTATTGCCTATATAGAAAGCCGCCAGCATCCTCTATCACCAATAAGTATGACAAGTCTGATCATTTCCATTTGGGTTTTAAAGCAAAACCTCATGGCCAAGAGACTGTGCCTCGGCTGCATCTCACACACGTGGATGTAAGGGTGCCGAGGACACCGGAAAGACAGAACTGGGGTTTGATACTACAAGCCCCTCATTTTCTCTTTAAGGAATGTCCAGATCTTGAACTGCTTATTCTCGACACAATTTATCTGGCTACTGAATTATCTGGGGCATCTCAGTAATTTATCGGAGATCTTATTTCAAGTCTATGACTGTTATATCGTCAAGGCCTGGAACAAAGTATTGGTCAAACCTGCCCTTCTGAGCCCACCTAACCCGATATCACCTTTTCTCCCCTGGACAGCCTAATTAATCAGGAGAAAGCCCCGTAAAGTCAGGTACAGGCACAGACAGGCACAGGCACAGGCAATACCTCCCGTCCGCCAAGAATATCGCTTTCCAACTGAACACAACTCATTCAACATTTCTTTTAAGCGTCCCAGTCTCTTTTTAACCGGCAATCGCTTTTTCTCCCAATCAAAGGCTTTGCGCGCTCGATATACTTCCATAATCTTGTGAATTCATCGAGATCAGACCCGTCAGCACTCAATTCATTTCATTAACCAACCACCTTTCGACATCGCTTATCAAGATGGCTGACAACACTACAACCTACACAATCGGCCCACTGGAGCACACACCTCTCGATGAGATCAATGCCAAGGTTGATCTCGTGAGGAAGACCTTTAGGTCAGGTCGTACCAAAGATATTGAGTTTCGCATGCGCCAGATTCGAAAGCTCTACTGGGCCATCGTCGACAACACTGAGCTCATGCAAGATGCTCTCCTCAAGGATCTTGGTAAATGCAAGTACGAGGCTGTTCTGGCTGAGATCGACTGGTGCAAGCAAGAATGTCTTGATATGACCAACAACATGGAGAAATGGCTGCGCGATGAGCCTGTTCCCAATGTTCCCCTTCAATTTCGTCTCATGAAGCATCGCACGCGCTTCGAGCCTCTCGGTGTCATTCTCAACATCGGCGCCTTCAACTTCCCCTTCCAGCTCACTCTTCCTGTTGTTGTTGGTGCTATTGCTTGTGGTAACTGCGTTGTTCTCAAGCCATCTGAGTCTTCTCCAAACAGTGCCATGGTGCTCAAGAAGATCTTCGATGAATCTCTTGACCCCGAGTGTTTCACCTACGTCAATGGTGCTCTCTCCGAGACTCAGCGTTTGCTCGAGCAAAAGTTCGACAAGATTTGCTTTACAGGCGGCAAGGTCGTCGGCAAGATTATTGCCAAAAAGGCGGCTGAGACCTTGACTCCTGTACTTCTCGAGCTTGGTGGTCAGAACCCAGCCTTTGTCACCAAGAACGCCAACCTCAAGTTGGCTGCTCGGCGACTGCTCTGGCAGAAGACTCTGAATGCAGGCCAGGTTTGCATGTCCCACAACTACATCCTCGTTGAGCGAAGTGTCCTCTCTCCATTCCTTGGAGAACTCAACAACCAGCTGCGTACCTTTTTCCCGAAGGGCGCTAAGAACAGCGATGATCTCGCTCACATCGTCAGTGCCAGTCACTTTAACCGCCTCAAGAAGATGCTGGACGGAAGCAAGGGAAAGATTGTTCTTGGAGGATCCATGGACGAGTCTACCCTGTTCATGGAGCCAACAGCAGTGCTTGTTGATGATATAGAGGATAGCATGATGGTCGACGAGGCATTTGGCCCCATCTTCGCAATCATGGCAATCGATTCTCTCGACCAGGCTATCGATATCGCCAACTCTGTTGACCCAACACCTCTCTCACTCAGCACCTTTGGAAGCAAGGATGAAAACAAGAAGGGTAAGTTTGACCGCCTTCTTTTATTGGTAGCATATCTAACAGAGGATAGTTCTGGACAGCGTCACTTCAGGTGGCGCTACGTGCAACGACGCCTTCTTTCACTCCCAGATCCCACAGTCTCCGCTAGGAGGTGTAGGTCAATCTGGAATGGGCAACTATCACGGCATCTACTCTATCAGGACCTTCAGCCATCAGCGCACTATTGCTGAGGTCCCCTACTGGGCTGATGCCCTATTCCGTGTACGCTACATGCCGTATCAGTGGCCCAACATGAATCGTCTCAAGTCTATTGCGCAACCAAAGCCCAACTTTGACCGTGACGGCAACAAAACCAAGGGATTCGGGTATTTCGTCGCCCTGGTTTTCGGCCTTGGTTCTAAGAAGGCTAAGGGTGCTCTTCTCAGGTGGGCATTCCTTGTGGTTGCAGCGGCTGTCCTAGAAGCGAAGAAGGGTACTTTGAGCCAGTTGCTCACACGATAATAATCTAGCTGATATCCCCGTTTTTCAATGTCAATATGGTGCGATATATCGATATTATCTGGAGCTGGCACACAAGAAGGCGACTGCCCCAGCACTTTAATATTTTTCTTTGTTTCGATGTACTTTAGTCATATCTCAACCTCTTGATCTCGAATGTCGTTTGCAGTTAGCCAATATTAATAGTCGTGGGAAAATTGCAAAACCAAGCCTAATGGTTCATCAAGTAGTGGTATCTTATATTAGGACTATGATTGTCTAAATGTGATTTCTAAAATGTGAGAAATCTCAGTGACCAGCCACAGCAGTTGCTAGACGACGTCCCTTCTCGCCTCCCAGGTACAGATCATCCTCAGTCGAATCTCTTGCCTGATCCACAGCTTCGTTGTACCCTCTGGTCACTGTGTCCTCGTCCACCTTCAACCCGTTTTCGACCAGAGCCAAAATGACACTGCGAATTCTCGCAATCTCACGCATAGTTGCTACGTCCATGGGGTCGTTCTGGCTTGAGTAGACCTTGCTACTGACAGTTTCCTCCATGCGGTTGATACCTGCAGCCTCGGCGGCCGTTTCGCTCTCAATGTGCTTGCTGATCCAGATGTAACCATTAACTCCTAGCAGAACATCCACCTTGCCGCCGGCGTTGGCCACGTCCATTGTCCAGACCTGTCTTTTGGAGCGGACAACACCACCGCCGCCACCGGTACCGGTAACAGCGGCAAATACACCGTTTCGGAGCTTGCCGTACTTCAAACTACGGGTGTGAAGACTCGCGGCACCGTCCTGATGCAGTTGCTGAACCTCTGCAACGACTAGGTCACCTTCGGCGAAGAAGCTGCGGATCTGCAGCTCATCGGTCTCGGTGCGCTTACGGAGAATTCCACCAGGCAAGTTAATGGCTGAGATCTGGAGGATAGCAAGCTGGGATGCGGCCACATCAACGCGCCATCGCTTGGCCTGCACTTCGACGATGCGACCAACGACAAGGTCACCGATCTCTGGAGTGTAGCGAGCGCGAAGAGGACGCACCGAGAGGAGCTTGTTTGTCTTTGTGAGAGTACCAGCAAGAGAAGATGTGATGTCAGATGAGTCGGCAGGAATAAATGTGCCGTGTCCACTAAGCAAGTATGTCAATATCAGAGAATAGCAACCGTGACGTCTGAGAGGTTGAGACTTACCGCATCCACTGAGAGTTAGATGTGATTACGGTACCCGGTGTGAAAATTTCATCGGCATCTACGCCAGCGCCACCTTCAGAGTCCGAGTCGGAGTCATTGTTTGTGGCAGCGACTGCTTGTGGTCTCCTAGGTGTAGGAGGCTGAGGACTGAGAATTGTGATGGGCATGATGAGATGAGATGAGGATGGCGAGGCGAGAAACCGGTCAATCGACAGGGCTAAATGGCTATTTAACCGTTATTGTGAGAAACCCGATAGTAAAGTATTCCACTACACTGAGCTTATGTCTGTAGTATGCCGAGGCTCAGCTTGATTATCTTGTTCGTTTTTCTGGTTGTGGAATAAGTTTGGTCAAAGATTCGATGTGGGGCTCTAGGATTGAGATTTTAGTGTTTGGCGGCAACGTAATGAGTGCCTGAGTGAGTGAGTGAGTGAGTATGCTACCTACCTTAGTACCTATCGACGGAACAAACATTATAAGGGTGTCCCATCAATCACCATAAGTTAGACATGAAGACAAAATGAATGAGCAGTACAATACATTTGATTAACAGCTGGGTTTTAAGCTCAATGAATTTCTACTAAAACACAACGTGTAGCACTTAAATATATTAATATTCGCGCCTTTACAAAACAGCACAGCGGTTCTGGATGAGTCTTGAATCAGACACCCAACGCCTTCAATAATATTTACATAAGAATCTCTACATGAAGATGAAAAAGGCCGGAACAAGAGAATTTCTACATTCAAACCCTGTCGATGTGATTTGAATGGGACTGGTCGCAGGGGTTCGCATAAAAAGGTGTTATACAGATATGTCTGTGGCAGTGAGAGGAGTTCGTTGAATAGCTGGAGAGAAAGTATTGATTGTTTATTTGAGTGCCCTCCAGAGTCCCATCCACACAAGAGCAAGCGATATAGAGGTGATGCCGAGCTTGCGACTTCGCATACCAAAAGGTGATTTGCTTCGTAGGATCAGGTCCTTTTGTTTCTCAAGCTGTGACATGCCAGAGAAATAGCTGTAGGCTCCGAGGCCAAAAAATGCGCCACTGCCTGTACCTTGTCAGTCCACCTTGAGATCGAGTGTGAAGGCCAAGTGCTAGGTACTGACCAACAACTTTGCAGGGCAGACAGTCATCGCCTCGGTCCTGGCGCAGAATGTCCTCGAGCTTTTCTGGCTTCTCGAGAGACTGGACTGTAGGGATCTTGTCACCAGCCATTGTGATTGTTGTTCGTGGTGAAATCAATACCTTGAACAAAAAGAATTCGACTACATTGAATTATCACGAGTTCCAATTGTAGAGTAGCAGAAAGATAAACGTTGATTGGACGAACACAATGCTGATCGCTGAGTCATGTTTTGCAGGGGTCTACAGTCGTCATTGCTTGTGCTGTTCCACCGTTGGAGCACTGTTAAAGTATATCTGAGCTCTCGCCTGTCAACACTAGAGGGAGGTGTTGGTCTTTACCATGAACGGTGTTATTGAGGCGCTTCACATTTACGATGATAACCGGTAAAACTCTTCGACTCACCTGGAAAGATTCATTCTAACCAGATATTACGTCTAGGAATCCTATTCTCTCGCATACCTATGCAGGGCGGCCCATGTCGGCAACCCATCTTCTACCCCTCTACCTAGAACATCCCGCACCGCGACCGAACCTCATCTACCTACCCAACACAAGTCCTCCAACGCTCGTCTTTAACTTAACGCATGCGAACCTCTTATTCATTGCGACATCATCGACCGAGATCGAACCGCTGCTAGTCTTTGAGTTCCTACACCGCATAATAGATGCCTTTGAGGACTTCCTTGGCGCGCCGCTGCTGGCCGTCAAGATTGAGAACAATTATGACATTGTCGCACAGCTGTTAACGGAGATGTGCGATGCCGGTACAATAAGCACGACAGAACCCAATGCTCTGCGCGAAGTGGTTGAGCAGGAAGGTTGGGTCGGGAAATTGTTGGGAAGCATCAATCTGCCTGGGTTCGTGGATCATGGAGCTCCTCTAGCGACATACTTTTGAGCTAACGCATGTTTAGAAAAGCACCTTTGAGCGCCAATTTTTCAAATTCGAGCACGTCCTCCATTCTACCATCAAACTCGACCGCTTTGCCGTGGAGGAGAGCGAATGTACGACACACGTCGAATGAGATGTACGCAGATATCGTTGAGACTTTGTCTGTTACACTCGCTCCTTCAGGAAGGCCACTGGCAGCTTTCGCCAATGGAACCATCGCATTCACTTCCAAGGTGTCAGGTGTTCCAGATATTACCTTGAACATTACAAGCCCGTCTGGAAAACATAACCTTGGCAGCATTATGGAACTACCAGTATTTCACCCGTGCGTACGACTTAACCGATGGAAGGAGAGACCAGGCGAGTTGAGCTTTGTTCCACCTGATGGAAGATTTATTCTGGCTGGGTACGAAGTGGACCTGCTTCCCTTTACGAGTGGGAAGAGCGGAAGTCTCAGTTCCAACAATCTCAAACTGCCTATCAACATGGAAGTCAAGACGGGATTGGGTGCGACGGGGTCAGACTTTGAGGTCCGTCTTCAAGTCAACAAGATTCTCGGAGCACCTTCGCCAGCATCATCGGGTCTAGGAAGAGGCGGCAGTGGAGGCCGACTTGGAGGACCTCATCCGGGATCACCAGGAGCTCCTTTGATGGATGACTTGACCGTGACGATTCCACTGCCAGCTGATGTTAGAAACCTATCTGAGATTCGGCCAAGCAAGGGCGACGCAAGCTTCAACCCAGGCGAAAAGTTTTTAGAATGGTATATTCCCGCAAAGGAACTGTCAAGCGGTACAAGCTACTTTGGGCTCAGGTGTACCGTTGTGGGACCGCTGGCAGGCGAAGATGATGAGGGATTCGATCCCAATGGGTTTGGATTTAGCACCGACTACACATTCGATGGGCCTTATCAGAGCGCACCCGTGGCCAAGGCCGCAAATAACCAAGAGAGCAAGGACGATGACAAGGACACCAAGAAGATCGCACAGAACAAGATATTGATGCCAACATCAGCATCGGTGAGTTTCTCAGTCAAGGGGTGGTTGGCGAGCGGATTGAAGGTGGAAAGCATACAGTTGGACACGCGTAAGAGTAAGGGTCTAGGAGAGAGTGTCAAGCCGTACAAGGGAGTCAAGTACTTGACAATAAGCAAGGGGGGTGTTGAGATACGATGTTAATTAAAAGGAGTCGGACGTCAACTGCACATACTACGTTTACGAGCCACTAGATAGAAGCCATGACAAAAGCATTAGTTGATGCAGAATGATTCCCTAGACATGTCATGTGCTAACAAACGTAATGCAAGTACATGATTGGAACATGTTCCCGCGGGAATTGAAGGAACAATTAGGAAGAGCCAATCCAACAGCATGTAATAAATAATGTTGAAGAGCCTCGGAGGATGTGCCGAAAAAGCAACGGAGCTCCGAAGCTGCTACAGGTCGGGGCATCGGCTCTAAGTGTGGGGGTAGACCCGGAGCCCCAAGTTCGAGGTCCAGAGGCCCCTGTAGCAACGACGCTTCGGCATGCGATCGTCGTATGATTGGACAGCTCATGACTCTCACTGGACCAAGGGGAACCTGTATCCGACAATTCTCATGAGCATTGAATGAAACCCCCCCCAAATCCGAGGAATTCGGTACGTACCGTGGCACTAAACATGACCCCGACGTCACGCAAACTCCCGAACCCCAGGCCCAGGCGGCCCAGACCCCCCAAAGGATGATCACACATTCTCGTGGTTGGGGCTTGGGCTTTGGCCTGGCTTCTTATTTAATTTTGTTCAGCTCAAGTTCAGTCAAGAATAGGACTCTACTTGCTCCTTTTCTCGCCTTTCCGATCAACATCACCCCAGAATGAAACGCTCACTCCGTCCATCTTGACCTCTATCCTCTGCCCCGCCGCTCAGACGGCAATGGCAACGCTCACGATGCGGTGCCGCCGCACTTGTACTCTAGCTACCTCTCACATTCGCTCCTCGGCTTCTACTTCTCCAACAACAACGACGACAACAATAACCCGCAGTCGACCGTCATTACAGACTTTACCAGAAAGACAACATATACTACAGCAGCAAAGATGGCGATCTACACATCGAGGCGGCACAAGAACGGCACTCTTCTTCCCAGGTCAAGGTGTCCAGCGGGTTGGCATGTTGACCCCATGGCTCGAGGCCTTCCCTTCGACGGCATCACAACTACGAGACGAAATTGACGAGTACATGGGCTACAAGCTCTCCGACGTTATTCAGAATGGGCCTTCGAGGCTGCTCACTGAAACCCCCAATGCGCAACCCGCCATCATGGCTACTTCAATATTCATACTGCGCATTCTTGAGCGTGAATTCGGTTTCAAAGTCACCGACCACTTCGACGTCACACTAGGCCACTCACTTGGCGAGTTCGCTGCGGTTGTAGCTGGCGGGTACATCTCCTTCCAGGACAGTCTAAACCTGGTGCGCAAACGGGCAGAGGCCATGACGGAAGCCACGAAAAATGCGATCGAAAAGTACGGCGGAGAATATGGCATGGTCGCCGTCATATCTCACCCGGAGCACATGGACAAACTTGTCGAAGCCATCCGGGAGTTTGTTGGGATTTCCGCCGAGGACCTGGCAGATCTGCCGCCTATTGAGCAGGTGTTGATAGCCAACATAAACAGCAAGAATCAGATCGTGCTGAGTGGCAATATCGAACGGATAAAGACACTCATTGCCCACGTCCGCCAATTCCTCGGCTACGACCCGCGTGCCGTTCGTCTCAAGGCCGATAGTCCTTTTCACAGCCCCATCATGAAACCCGCTGTGGCGGTGATGCGCCAGCTACTCGAAGAACCCAGCCAAGTGAAGGGTCGTGAAAATGAGGACATTGTGACATTCCCTGGACTCTTGCCGATCGTCAGCAACGTGTCTGCGCGGCCAGTTTGCTGCAAGAATGAGCTCAAGGATTTGCTAGCCCGTGGCTGTCTCGATACAGTTCGCTGGTGGGACAGCATCAAGTACTTGGACCAAGAGGCCCGTATTCGACGATGGGTGGGCGTCGGTCCGGGCAAGGTCGGTCGTAACCTTGTAGGCAAAGAGGTCGGTATGCGCGGCAAGGATCTAGTAAAGGGTGGCGGCGTGTGGGCAATCACAGATCCATCAGAGGTTGAAGAGGTTCTAAGAGGACTTGAAGATACCGCCGGTCTAATGGAAGATGACGAATATTCAGAGTGAAGGTGAATTGGGGATCGTGTAAAAATACAGGAGAAGATGGATTCACGCGCTTAGAGCGCTCTGTTCTGCGGTCCTTACTGGGAACAGCTCACCACATATATCATGTTACTTGGAGTGTACTTTAATGGCGGATACGCTGCATAAGAGGCGAGCGAACTATGGGTTTTACGGATTGAACAGCTTTAGTAGCATCGATTGCTACAAGATTAAATATACATACCTACCAACGTACTTGGCAATGGTTGAGATTATCATTAGTTAGAGCTCATGGACTTGTAATGGTTTCTGAGTTAATGGCCGGTTTCAGACAGGCGAGCTAAAAGAGAGACATTCCAGCCTCCAGCCGCTATCATCATATTCCAAATTGGAAATGATAAATAAACTCCGTAGTTCCTATTTCCAGAGTTCTTGTTGTTTCTTGAATTATTACCATTTTAAAAGAGCCTTTTTTCGCTGCTACTTATCCATCATGATGGCCTTGGAAGTAATTGGAGGTGGGGATTACAAGTTAAGGTTGCCCACTGGGACGAAGCGAGCATGGAGGCTTCCACTAAGCCGGGCTTCCTCTTTCAACCTCCATCTTCGCCAACAAGCTGTTATAACCATGTCCACCGCGATACCTTCGATCGCCTGCCTAGGCGTTATCGGTCGAAACGTGAGTATATCCATTTCTAATCCATCATTACTTGAGAATAGTCGCTAATTCATCGTCCTTCTTACAGAACAACCCACTTCACATCTCCATCTTCCCCTCGCTCGATCCGGGGACGAACACATTCGCCCCGATCCGTACACCTCTCCAGTTTTCGCTCCTTTTATCTTCTACCATCGATGTCTTCGACCTACGCGCAAAGAACAACGCTGTTTCGGGTGTAGGCCTTTCGGGTGACTTTGGCCTGCTACACGCCGTTGACGACCGCCTTGCTGCCTACGGGTTCGAGACCAACACGGGCGTTCGCATGGTTTGTGTTGTCGACATGCGCGGTCGCCGCGTAGATGGCAACGCTCCCATAGCTGCGAGTAGGGGTGCAGCTGCGGGTCTGCGGGACGCTGAGTTGAAGCCTGTCTTCCGCGCCATGCAGCATGCATACGTCAAATTATTGCAGAACCCGTTTTATGACCCAGATGAGCATGCGCCGCTGGGTGGGAGAGGGGGTAAAAAGATTACGAGTCGCAAGTTTACCGACGATATGAAGAGAATAGGGGAAGGCTGGACGCCAGGTGTGACGAGCCTCTAGGCTCAGTCGTGACAAAGCAGTGTATAAGTAAGGCAACATACAGGTGCATGGCGTTTTGGAGTATGGCATAACGGAATATCCGGTCATAGACTAGTTAGATCCCGCCCTCATACGGGCGACTGATTGATTCATAAATAACCTAAATTTATTCGTTTCTAAGCACCGAGTGCCGGTATGTGTTCATAGATGTGTATGGTGTGTCCCACTGGCTTCCACTTGTTCAGGCACTCTTTTCCGAGTTGCTCTTCAGATGCTCGACCCTCCACTTTGACAGTCCAGCCATCTCATCGACTTCTGAGCTCTGGCCCATCCCTTCATCTTTACTCAGCCTATTTGCACCGATTTGATGTTCGATGGCTTGCGTAACCATGCCTCCCTCCCAGTGCCGTGCCTCGAGGGGTAGCGGCT
Organism: Fusarium praegraminearum; assembly: GCA_002093855.1. Lineage (NCBI taxonomy): Eukaryota > Fungi > Ascomycota > Sordariomycetes > Hypocreales > Nectriaceae > Fusarium > Fusarium praegraminearum. The sequence goes on along the minus strand of LXHY01000197.1, from coordinate 66,224 downwards.
GCCACCAATCTCCTGTTCTTGCATGCCACTGCGCACTGCAAAGTTCCCATAGTCGAGAGATTGCTCTCTTGTATGCGAACCTCTCGTCCTCGCCAGTAAATGCGCTTCTGTTCGCAAAGTCAACAGGCTTGGTTTGTATGCCAAAGTCCGAGTCCTGGTCCGGATCGTATGATGCAGTGCTTGACTTTGTATCGTAGTATGCCACATTGGGTCGGAACGGAGACATTTGGTCCTGGTATACTTCAGCAATAGTTTCCGAGATGAGGTCGTCAGGCTCATTCGGATTGTTTGGTTTTCCAGTCGCACTACCTCTCTTCTTAGGGAAGAACAGGGTATCGGGAGGGTTCTGGGCCCTGATGATGAGTTTGCAGCGAGCCTCGTATAGAGCATCTAATAGAGTAATAAATCGTCGCGCCTCGTTCTTGGTCGCATGTGTCAGAACAGGAACATTGTCGATGATAAACGTATGGTAGGTAGAGGCCATTGTGATATAGTCAGCCGGTCCGAAAGTCTCGACTATTTTGTCAAAGTCCCAGAACACGTAACCATTGTAGTGTCGAGGAGTGTGAACCTTTCTACCATACACCACGACAGTTGAGGGTTCCCATGGCAGTGATTCGGGGTCCGTCCATGTAATGGCAGTCCTTACTCGCTCTCTCCATACATCTTGTACATCTGATGACAGGTAATAGTTGACCGGTTTCTTAACAGTTCCTTCTAGTTTGTCGTGAGCGATGGCTTCTTCTACCACGGTTTCGCCTTCGGCGGTGTTTCCAGTCATAATGAGTGGACTGTCAGTCTCCTCTCTTCTTCGCCAATCCTTGGCTCCTTCCATCTGCCAAAAGTCGCATCTAGCCTTCAATACTTCAAGGAAGTTGGCAAAATCGCTAGTTGATCCATATAACTCGCCTTGGGCACGCACTGCACCTCCAAAAAACCTGCGGATCAAGCCTCTTGTCGGTGCGAGCGTGTAGTCCACACCAATTGCATTCTGAAGCTCTTCAGGCATTCGGTTCGAAGACGCAATAAGAACACCGCCAAGCTGGAAGAAAGCAATGAATAGATGGCTGAGAATCTTGCTGGCCGCTTTATCAGGCAACTGGAACTCGTCAAGGAACAGGATCGGAGACTCGTCAACCAGCTTCTTAGCCATCCACAGGATAGAATAATCTTTTTCGCCCTCTTCAACGGCGGGACTGGTCTTTCGATGGTGCTCGAGTTGGGAAATGGTATAGAGCATGAAGGTGTTGAAATGCCACCTTCGCTTCCGCTCAGTTGGCAAGCCATCTGCGAGCAGGTCGAGCAGCATAGACTTTCCAGTGCCCACTTCACCTGATAAAAACAGCCCCTTGGGTGAATCTATCTCAATTGCCGACTCGTGGTTCGCAAGTACCCGTGTCATAGCGAGACTTTCCTTTCCTTCAGGTGTTGAGAGGAGGTGCTTGAAGAGCGGGTTCCTCCATATGGAGTGGTTGCGCAAGGCAAGAATATTGCCATTTTCTTCTGGGTCGTCTTTAGGCGTCGCCTCCGTCAAGCGGGTAACTTGTTTCAAGCGTTGCCGATATTCAATATGCGGAGAGTAGTCCTTGATGCGGAGATATATCTTGTGTAAGTGCCTGGCAAGTCTATGCTGAGATGGGTCTGGAGCATAAAGACCGGCAGCTACGTGGGTTTGATACTTGACCAAGGGATCTGTTATAGTTACTGCTGTTGAGAATCGTCTCATCTTGAGCATGCTTCTGAAAAATGTGAGGTGTAGTGTTGAGTTAATATCGACATGGATGGTGTTGGAGACATAGGGTAGGCATGAATCAAGAACTTGGCTGACCACGTGGTTTGGCTGAGAACTCAAACAATGAAGGAATAGTTTGAAGAATGCGACGTTAGATACAGAGAAAGATAAAATATGTATTGGGCCCATGTTCCTGGGTAAGTACCAAGCCTGCCTACCTATCTCCTAGGTAGTATGTTGTATTTAAGTGGCGATCGGCCAACATCGCGATCTGCCGTTTGATCCAACCTTTATCAGATCGTGGGTGCCATACGCATCATCGACTCATGTGACCAAACCTCAGTCCAAGAATTAACCACTAGATGAATATGCAATACGGTTAGTAGTTAATTAAATGGAACAGTATATAAAAATCTGAAGGGGAAATGATTTAGGTAAATGTCACAAGTGAATCATTTGTAAGAAATGGTGGAATATGAGTTGGCATTGATCACTCGTTGCCTGGATAAATGAAAGTATCGAAAGGCATGAAGTACCTGGACTCAAAGCATTGTCTTGACTTCAGCTGTGACTAAGGCAAGGTACCACAAGCCTAGAGGTACCTAGGTACTCCAGACAACGGAGGCTCTGCCACGAACTGTCTGCATGCGACTGGATCTTCAGTGGGGCATATGTAGACGGATCTTTGGGTTCTGGTTGGCTCGCAAACCTAACTGATGGGAGCTCTCAAGGGGCTTCAAGGCAATGCCAGCTCAGCACAGCAGCTCTAGCACTACACCTCAGAGAAAAAAAAGGCACCGGAGCGGAATCGACCAGTCATAACGCGCCAACCAAGGTCGTAGCTGGGAGACCGACAACCTATTTTGTTATTCGATTGGCTACCGATGCACGCTTCGTCACTGCTCTCTCGTTGCAGGATAGGCTTCGAAAGCCCAGTTTTCTCTTGCATCCCATCCCATCCCATCCCATCGCCTCAAAAAAGTCACCGTTCATATCCTCCCATTCACGTCAGCAATCCATCACCATCACGGTCATCGTCACATTCATGCCGCAAAATGCCTCTATGATCACGCGGCTCATACCATCGCCAATTTAATCCGACACGTCCTGTTTCGCGACTTCTTTTCTTGATACGCCATCCATCTACATCAACTTTGCGATCCACCCAAAATGTTTTCCCCGTCCATCGCTCAAGGCGGCCCAGCCACTGCGACTCGTTCACGCCGTCGCCAGCGCCCTGTGAGCTCCGAACGTACCACTCAGCAACCGAAAGCCAAGAGACAGAGGTTGCCTCTGACGGAGCAGACTTTTGTCAACCCAGATAACCAACAGGAGATGGTCGAGGTGAAGACTGATGCCAAGGTCGCGACTCTACCCACCAAAAACAAGAACAAAAACATCGAGCCGCCGCCAGAACCTGCAAGCCCAGTTTTGCGCAAGGAGTTGAACGTCCGCGTAAAAAAGCCGAAGCACGGCGACCGTGCCGCTAATAAAGGTGATGGAAGTCTTGTATTGGTAAGAACAGAGAATTCACTCCTTTCAGCTTGATGCCACATACTGATTGCTCTGTGCAGACAAGTACAAACGCATACACAGTTAGCAAACTCCCAGCTCTGCCCGACAGAATTCGCTCCGACTGGTCAGGTAAGTCGATGCGCACAATGAATTGACTTTTGGATGCCCTGCTCACTTCTAACACCCAGCCTATCAAACCGCCGACATCTTCTCTACAGGCTACGCCCTCTCTCTAACCCAAACACACGCCCTCGTTTGGCCCTACACATCCACATCGCAATCGCCCGAGACCTTTTCTTTCAGCCTCCCATCGACTACCAGACCAAACGAACCCCTTCCTGTAGGATGCCTTGTCTCACCATCCGCGTCATCTGCCGAGCCTGGCTTAGTTGTGGTCATGGGAGGCAGTGGAAAGGTTGTATACTGGGAATCGATTGCGAGCGCGGCCACGTTCGTTTTCATGAAGAAGGACCGCACAGGTGTCGAGTACACCATCTCAGGAATGCACTCGGGAGAGAAAGTCGTGGCTATCACCAACGCTGAATCTGCTGGTTTCATACTCACCTTCAACTCTGGGCGTCTTGCGTACATGAACGTGCGCGATAGCCAAGGTCGACCTTCCATCTCAGTTCAGTTCTTGCGCAACAACCTGTCGCCTCCCACTGGTGGTATCTTTGGTAGTATTCGACACGCCTTTCAACATCTATCTCTCAAAGGAGACATTGCCGCCGTCCGAGCAGATCGGTCTGCACGAACAGGCGAGAGGAACATTGTTGCTCTTACCGGCAAAGGACGACTTAATGCCTGGAGGGTTCACCGCGGAGGACATAATGAGATTATCGGTGATGCAGATGTACGCGAGGAAATTATTGCTGCTCTGCAGGAGACCGACCCCGTGTCCCAAGAGTATCCCGAGGATTCTTTCGAAGCAATTGACTTCGCTTATGTCCCTAAGGGCTTGGAGTCCAAGTACCTTGATTTAAGTAGGCTGAGTGATGCAATGGCCACCGACGATTCGTCAGTGCAGCATCTCCTAGTTCTTGTCAGCTTGACCCTACGAAGCACTTCACGCTACGCCTTGGTTGAGGCTATTCTAACCCCCAGGGACTGTCAAATTGGCATGATCCGTCCCATAACCTCATATAGCTCGCCATTTTCATCATCTCAACTCTCCGAAACTCCACGACCACGCCTATATCTTCCTCGACCCGCCCTGGTTGCCTTTGTCGTTTTTGATCGCGCGACTGTCATTGCATCTATTGCTGTCCCGCCCCAATCCCCCGAATCTCAGCTGCAAACCGATAGTCACATACTACCTGCCGCCTTTGAAGATGTCATCGACTTCCGCGAAGATGACGTGCACGAAATTATTGGTTCTGGGTTTGAGGAAATAGCGTCGGCCTCTAGCCACGAGGAGCATCGACTACATCGACCCAAGACAAAGAACCCCGCCGTTGTTCTTATGGTTAGAGGAGCCGGCGCCGTGCGCATTGTGACAACCGAGGTGGACAAATTTGCTAGTGACCAACCACCCAAGGTTTCCGCAAAGAGCAAAATCGAGCAGGCAGTCTTCTTTGGAGTGAAGCAAGACAACCCCTTGATTTTCGACGGCCGACAAGACATCAAGTTTGCCGATGACGAAATTGCCGCAGCTGCTCTCGAAGTTAGTCATGAGATCTTGAGCTCGAGCACCCCCTTTATATCAACTCTTCCAGCTTCATTGGAAGATAACCTGCGAGCTCGATCAAACGCGCTTGAGAGGTTAATTACTCAGCTCAGAATCATGGGGGCAGATCTCGACCGCAAGACACGTTGGAGCCTGCTATACGACGCCGAAAAGATGCATGTGGCTACCTTGCTTTGGAAGAGACATGAGACTTTCACTGCTGCACGACCGGCAAATGACAAGAAGAGCCTTGTCGGCACGATTGTCGAATTCATCCATCAGGGTCAGAAGCATAACCCCGTCGCTGAGATTGGCGAGGTTGATCGCGTTCGTCACTGGTTCATCAACGACGTTTTCCGCCTGGAACTATTCGTTGCTTGGGCGTACGAAGTCATCAAGACCTTGTACAAGGACAATCTACTCGATGATGCCAAGGTTAATGTCATGATTTACGAAGCAATTCAAGTCTACAACTGCACTTACACAGCAGCCCATGATTTCCGAAAGAACAGTCTTAGTTCTTACGGTCTCGGATTCGAAGAGCTTCGCTTAGGTATTCTCCGCGACCGATACGATGACCTTCCGGAGCCCTGGACTGGCTCTCAATACGTCGCCAACAACGCCAAACGTCTTGTCGATCTCTCCGATCAGTGGGTGCTAAAAAATCATGACGCTGGAGAATCGAACAAAGCAGCAAGCCAGCCGGATCCTAAGGTCGTTTCCAAGATTTTCGAGGAACTCCCTACTCTCATTGATGGTATGCTCACTTCGGTTCTGGAGTATGCCCGTTGGTCAGCAACGCGAACCGATCAAAAGGTCATGTCGCAGCAATTCGCCAAGGTGTATGCAACTGATCGCTTCGAGAAGCCTCTTGCATTGGCACGATCTGGAAAGTGGGAGGAAGGCGCTTCAATTGCCGAGAAACACGAATGCCTTCGTGCTCTGTCTGTCATCCTGCTTGATCACATTCAGATACTCGAGGATCGCCTTGGCGAGCCAGGACTCTCCCTAGTGGAAACGCAACATCTCAAGCGGCTCAGGGATAGCAAGAAAACCAAGCTGCAGAATAGCTTCTCTACTTACGGACAGGCCTTTGCGTTTCCTGCTTACGAGTTCTTGCTTCAAAAACACGGAGTTGAGGACGTATTGGAGTTCGATCTCGATAACCACGGCTTCAAGACGCTGTTCCTCCGTAGTAAGCCTGAGCTGGCGCGAATCTCATGGATCAATGATGTGCAGCAGGAGAAGGATGTTGGTCACAGTGCTGACACTCTGATCGACCTGGCACTTAAAAAAGAACAACAAGTCTGGAACAAGAAGATCGAGTTGAGTCTCGGCAAACTTGCTCTTATGGCTGAGCTTGAGGAGAAGGATATCAAGGCCGGTGGTCTCAAGGTCAACGCCGATGAAGTCCGTGCCGAGGAAAGGCTGAAGAAGGTTGATAGAGAGTTGGTCGCGATTCGGATTCAGGATCAACTATATCATCAAGTCCTCCCCAGCACATACGATGCTGTGGACGATGCTGCCGCGCTCAACTTCGCCATGGAGGTTCACAGCATGAATATTCCTCGTCGCCAAAAGGCTCAACACCAGATTTTTGAAGATGGCATGAAACGGCTTCTACAGCATGAAGCCTTGGACGCCATGACACTCATCGACCTTCTTACTTTGATTTATTTGAAACCTGAGTCACGGGCCGAGATCGCCAATCCGTTCTGGCTGGCTCTTCTTGTTGCCGAGAGTAGCTGCCATGGCGACGAAGTTAAGGAAGCCAAGAGGATGATTTGGAGGAGACTCTTCATTCGTGATGATTGGTCACGTATCAACGACACTCAGCTTAAGGATGACCGTGAGGTTGTTGAGAGGCTGGAAGACACAGAACTCTACTCTATGCTGACAGATTGCATCAGCTTTCGTAAGTTGACTTCAGGGTTTGGCAGGTTGGAGCCTTTACTAATTTTGCCTATAGAAGATCCACGGGAACCTTTCCGGCCTCAACCCCCCAGCGAGGTTTTGGGTGCTTTTACTGAGAACCTCGACCGTCGTTTCCGCGACTTCGAGGCATCATTCCGCACAAAGCTGATCGAAGTCATGAAGCACGAGGACAAGATCCTTCATCAGTTCGTCGAGAAGAACCGCCTTGGTCAATGGGTGCACACCACCTTCGAGGCCGTACGGGCAGAGCTGGATAGGACATTAGACACCGCGACCAAGAACTCCAGCGTTGTCGACACAGATAAAGTTATGGCTGGCTCGATATTTGACACTGGCATGTCGGTGGACACGAGTCCTGGTGGACGATTATAGATGAAATCCACCGGCAGAAGCCAGGTCATTAATTTGTTCCTGCAATTGATTGGTTGTACAACAATACACTGTTCTGCATGCGCCATACAAACTGAAGATGGGAGTTGATGCAGGTGTCACAGCTATGGCATGCATCAACGTTCATTTTCTTTACACAAAAGAAAAAAAACAAAAACAAGCACGTATACATGCATGGCAAGAAAAGAGAAAAAGGGGGGATGGCTACATTGGGCTAGTTCCGGAGAGTTTTTGGGCTGCGGCCTTTCTGCGTTTGGGGGAGGCATGTCTTACTGCATGGTTTCTTATTTTTTTCAACGTTTCTGATCTCGTGCCTCAATCTTGTACATAGGAGCCCTCAGTCATTGGAGGTGGGAGTAAAAGGCTAGTTTTTTGGTTGACGACTACCTGAAGGCACGACCGAATCAGATTGTCGTCGTGTGGTAATGAATACTTTTAAGGATGCACAATATCTGCATACCGTTTATGTTTACAAACATCTTGACTTTGTATGGTTGAGTTTTGTCTATCACCTTGATGGAATTCGTCGATTGTAGTCACCGTTGCATCAAGCTTGTTTTGTTTGGCTGCAGTCTTGTTTCATTCCGGCATCATGTACATAATCCATACGCCAACATCATAACCCCGGCACTCGATTTCATAACTTATCGAGTCCGACATCACTCCTTTTGACCCTAGGGACCAGATCGTACGGACAAGGCAGCTTTCAGCAGAGCCTCATCCAAAAGTGCGAAATCTGTATCCATCGTCGAGACTACGCAGCTCAAAAAGAAAACCGTTTGTTCGTTTTCAGCGTAGAGTCAGCTGCGTAGCCAAGATAGAACACCGCCAAGACAAACGTAACCACCCAGCACCCACTGGCCAAGGACGCTGTTGGCAGTGAGTGGGGACAGAACTGAGAGAAAGGAAGAGAGACGCGGGGTTGCTTAACCCTGCATCTTTCTTCGCTTGCCAACCTGGGCGGAGAAACCGGTCTTGATAGCAGTGACACTTCGTCGAGAAGCACAGTTGTTGCAAGTAATGAAGTACAGACGGTTCTCACCCTTGTTGAGCTCGGTATCGGGAGATTTGCAGGTCTTGCAAGTGACGTACTCGACTAAGAAGGGCATGGTCAGCAACTACATATCTGCCGTATAGCATATTCTACAAAACTTACTGATGTATTTTCGGACGACGTTCTCGATCTGCTTCTGTTGGAAACGACCCTTGATAACCAGTCTTCGGCTACCGTCGACGGAACCGCTGGTACCCAACTCAGCAAACAGATAGGCAGTAACGTGCTCTTCGGTTCTCTTCATGCGCTTGCAGATATCGGCAATGTTTGCGAAAACAGTTTTTCGGTTGCCTTCTCGCATGCACTGGGGTGGGGGGATCTTGTAGCTCTTTGTTCCGGTCATAACATGGTCGGGGTTCCTCTGGGTAAGCTCGCTGAAGAATCGAGAAAGAAGCATGGTGTAGCCGATGGCCTTGGTCTCGTCGTGAGCCCAAATACCAGTTCCTTCGTGCATGTCACCCTCTTGCTCTTGAGGTTCCTCCTCAGCCTCCTCAGCACCCTCCTGCAACTCGAGCTTCTCAAGCTGCTTGGTGAAGTCGTCGTCCTTGGTAGCCTTGGGCTTCTTCTTCTTCTTCTTCAAGGTCAAGTCGAGACCTCCATCCTCGGCGGGGGTAGCATCGTCGGCAGGGGCGGCGTCGGCATCATCGTCGACCTTCTTCGACTTCTTCTTCTTCTTCTTCATGAGAGAAAGGTCAAGACCACCATCCTCAGCTGGGGGAAGATCCTCAGCAGCTGTCGCTTGCGAATCAGTAAAGGACTCAAGGGCGGCAGAAAGCGGCGGCGTACGAGGCGTGTGGGACTGAGCCGAATCCTTGGGATCTTCGGTAGCGTTAACCATGGTGACGGAACCGTCAGCGTCTACTACGACTTGTTCGTCGGTGAAAGCAACGGATTTGCGAGATTTACGTTCGGTCGGTGCCTGTAAATTGAAGAAAAAAAGGGTAAATACGTTAGTAGAGTGATCGATTGAGGGGTGGCGTTGCCGGTGGTCGTGGATAATGAACGATGATGGTGAAGGTGGCGGTTAGGAAAATGTGAGTCAAAGGCCCAAGTGGTAGAATAAATTGATGTCAAATCGCCTGTTCTCCCTCCCAAAAGTGGTGTAGGACGGTACAGAGATACTTCCACACTGAGGATGATGGTGGGGTAAAAAACGATAGGGAGAAGAAGTGATAGGCTGGTTGATAGGGCGCTGGAGGGTTTTTGGAGGGGTAAAAGATTGGGCCTGTGCGGTTCAGAGGGTACAAGGACATGGCACCCGACAGACGCCATGAGAGCCTGGCACAAGCATACGAGGTTCACATGGAAGCCAGGCTGTATTGCGATTGTTGTGCATCAAGTAGGTCGTGTTTTGACTCAAAAGGGAGTCGGTAGGGAACATATGTGTCTCGACTCACCTCGCCCTCCATGATTGCGTCTGCGATTGTGATTGCTTGGAAGATGTTTCTTTTTGATGCACTGCGCGCAGTTTGTACCGGAAGTTTTTTTTGGGAATGTGGGTGTCGACTTCGTATAAGGTAAAGAAAGCTCCTTTTCTTTTTTCTTTTACAGGCTCTCGCGCAACGATAATATGTATTTTCGAGTCGCAGAACTTTCGCACGTTCTGTTGATATGCTTCTTCTGATTGATTTTGTTGCGGGTTAACAAGCTAGAGGTGAATGAATCCAACGTCATGGGCGGATGCGATACCTTGAGTCAACAACAGCGCAAGCGGACCCTCGGCTTTACGATAGCGAGTCACGTGTCGTATCACGTGTTGAGCGACAATGCGATTTGCAACCAATCAGGCAGGAAGCTGTTCGTAGCTTCCCCGGCTCTGATCGGGAATGTAGCTCCGGGTGCCGATGCGACTCCAGCCTTGACGACTGTGACGAACATCACCTTGGCCGTCATTTTTGGTTGTCTACTATCGCGATTCAGAGGGTTCTGGCATCCCTCCCCGCAAACAAACTTATTACACTCGAACTCTGTCACAAAACGCGGCTTTTTTGGCTTCTAAACCGGTCCGAACTCTTCGAATTGTCCCGCCTGAAGCGGCCCGTGATCTCAAAGTTCGACCCCAACCTCGAATACAGATTTAGCCTTCCTCGCTACCTGGTCCAACGATAACCCTCGCGCCAACTTGAATCAGTGCTGGCTTAATATTTCCCCACGATTCGGGACCTCCTACCTTCCACGATCGCAAGTATGGCCGACTCTTCCCTCGTTGATCTCCATGATGCGTCCATGTCGGACGACAAGGACGACCTCGACTCTCTCCCCTCTATATCAACCGACGACATTTACTCCGATGTTTCCGACTCAGATGCACAAGCCGAGTGGGAGCGCAGCCTGGAGCAGCTGCAATTGATATTGACTATGATGATCGTCCCCTGGATGGGTAAATACTTTGGTCGCAAGTTTGCCTACTGGAGTAAGTATTCCTTGGTAGCGGTATGAAGCTCGGCAGATTCACTGACATGTTTTTAATTAGGTTGGTCACGATATATGGAATGGGCACATAACGTCGATGTTCGATTAACAGATAAAAAGGCATTCAAGGCGGCGGGTATTGTTGAGACTGCCGCAACATTATAGACGACATACACGTCCAAGGAAGAGGGGCATTCTAAAGACGGACACGAATGACGGATCCTTAGGAGGCATGGCTTTAGTACGGTGTTGGGGTATTCCTGATCGCATATTTTAAAATAGATGACTATACATGACTGCGCTCATGCCTCGATTGCTACCCGTTCAACAGGAATTACTCTCAACCATGATTCCGGGGCCAATAGCTTCTGAGGAAAAGCCTACAACGCCATGTCACAAATCATGCCTGCATTGAAACTAATTACTACATAATCATTACCCGTCGTCCAACTCCTGTGCTGATCATACTTCTTTCTCTTCTCTCATACAAAAAATTAACACATTCAAACATTCCTGGTATAAGAAAACTCAAACATAGGTCCTTTTGGAACCCGACAAGAGATGCTGTCGCCAAGAATTGACGACGCCCCTCTGGTGCGCCTTTTGTGACACTGTCCCAAGAGATTGACCCAGTGTTCCGCAGCTTTGGTACAGCTTCACTAATCCGACCACGAGCTCCCATGATCACATCAGCGACATTCTCGTGCAACGGAGATCTCGCCGTGGGATAACATTTCGATGCCATATGGTTTATCACACACTGGACGAAATCTGCGACATGGATGGCCTTGAAGCGGCACTTCGAAGAGAGCCATAAGTGTTACGGGCAGCTCGAATGGTCAAGAATAGACTTCCAGACACACAGGCAAACAGAAACCATATGAAGACTGTGCTTGCTTGCAGCCGGCGACACCGACCCTCATCATTCGCTGATCCCCATGCAATCCAGTCCGTTGGCAACGCCTTGGGGTTTATCTCTCCACAGTTGACAACACGCAGCTTGGCAGCAAGGACAATAGCTCCGATGAAAGTGAAGAGAACAGCGATGGCATCGAGTGGGAGTTGGAGAAGCGGTTTGTCGAGAGCAGAGACGAAGAAGCCAAGGAGGCCGATGATGCAAACGATCCAGCCCACGATTGCAACAAACATGATAAAGTTGACAGCGGCAGTTGCGGAGCCTATGGCGTCGATGTTTGATGAAATAACACTGCCGATAAGTGCTGTTAGGAGGAGGGTCATCAATAGCCCGGTGCCTCGCAGGATCATCTGGATAAGATTGTAGCGCATGATGGGCAACTGATGCTCAATATGCGGTCTACAATGGCGTTGATAGGAAGTGCAGCAATGGTTACACGGAGGAGTGGATGGGCAGTCTCTGCACTGTGGATGTGTCGATAAGATGGGCTATGCGAGCAAAGTGCTTGCTGGTCGGTGGGTTCGTGTGGTGTCGTAAGTGGTGATGGAGCGGTTGTTGATCGGCAGCAAACTTGAAGTAATGCGGGGATGACGATGTTCAGCTACCGCAGTAAGGCTGCAATTTTTGATGGAGGATGCATGTGGAGTTAAATTGAATCGAAGCAAAGAAAATTGACGTGATGTGACCGATTCTAAATGAGACGTTGGCGATGGGGTCTTGGTTGGCTATTTCTCCTTTGCGCATTGCCCAAGCAACCGCCAACGACTGCACCTACTTTAATGACTTCGGGAAGGTCAACCGGCCTAAGGTTGCAGTGGAAGGAGCCTACTCCAGACCGTTTCTGTAACGCCCACGCAAGCTTCTCTCCCTCCCTATTACTTGACCTGTCTTATCATACGAATACGCCAGGACAGGAAATGAGCTCCTAGTTCCCTGTTCTGATCTCTCGTTATGTTTCATGATAAAATATTGGCCAAGTGAATGACTTTGGCAGCATCGACATTGACCAATCAGGCCTTTCACAGAGCTGCCATCACTACCTAGGTACCTTACATCTTTACATTCCATGGCCGCTACAGAATAACGGATCTGCGAGTTTGCTGCAAGACAATAAGCCATGATTGTTCACTTCCGAAACCCTCCGCGGTTGTCTTTCGCTGTCTATTCGATCAGCTGCGTATTCGGCGGTAGAGTTTCCAAGAATCTATTTGGTTCGTGTTGCTGCTGCGCCTCCAGGCATGTAGGACCTGGCGGTTGGCAGGTGAACCACCTTAGAGGTACAGTCGATTCCCCGGGAATGACGGCGGCTACAGCGGTACTGCATCCACTGATCTCATGTCTCTTATCTGATTCGCCGCTATTGTCGTCAACCCAATGGGTACTATGCCCGGTCCCTTCGGGTGGTACTTACTGTAGCTACAGAGAAGGGTCCTTCCGCCCCTCCCTCACCCACTAATCAATCGTACAAGTCATTGGATCAATTCCTCACCTCTCCAACGACCTCATTCGACACACAAAACATGTTTTGCCATTGACTCAACTTTTTACATACCAATACCTTAAACAGGCTTTCAGCCAACCATACGTTTTCCGTCAGCTGGGTAAGCATCCGCCATCAGCTAGCCACTTGAACACTCTCAAATTAGTACAGAGCCACTGACTGATTTGAATTTCACATCTGCACGGAAGAGGCACCTGTCACTGTTCAACTGCCGTACGCCATACCCAACCATCTCACGAACTCGTTTCCCCTTGCAAATCCCTTTTCTGTCAGGTTGCGGATGGCGCCTTGACCGTTCTGACAGGTCATTTCGAGAAGATCTATGAAACAGGCACATCACTGCAGCCCTATACAGCAATCGGCATCCCATTGTCAAGACTATTTCGGTGTTTCTACACGGTCAACTCTCTCCCCCAAATCAATTCCAGAAGTCAAGTGCCTGGAACGTCGGCTCCGTAACGCAACAAGTTTGTTTAGCACAAGTGACCAAAAGCATAAAGACCAAAAGCACGTATCTGCTGCTTGGCAAAGTGGCTCATCGTGCTCCTCTTAACATACTCTCGCACATGTTGAGTAAACATTTATCATGATCAATCCAGCATGCTAGCCTGCAGGACCTTGTGATCCTGACCTGGCCTTAAAGGGTTGCGCTCAGCTCGGAAAGAGATGCCGCGAGATCTACATCGTACTGTACACTTGCGCCGTCAATGGCCTGAATCCGGCTCGCGGATCTGCAAAAGTTGCTGTATTCACCCAATTGTGGGGGACCGATATTTTACGGAGAATTGAAGTCGAAGGAAATCCAGAATACTCACCCATCACAGGCGGTCAACTGCCAGGAACCAGTTGGCTCAAGTGGCCCCACGACCTTGTTCACTTGTTAGTGGCTTCGTTGACGCCATTTCACCCAGCCCACTCAGGCAGCCTCGTATTCCCTCAAATCCCCCTCATCAACAGATTGCAGCTTTGGTGTGACTCTCACCGCTTATGACTGGCTGGGCACTGGGTAGCACAACTCCCTGCTGCAGCTGTCAATCTCATCTTGGAGCCGGGGATGTTGGGTAGATCCGCTGTCAGCTTCTGCAAGAAAGAGCCTCATCGATCTCAATATAATCAACATTTACAGGTTTCACGTCCAATATAGGCAACGAAATACTGGCCGTCACTCTTCACCGCTTGGAATCACTGAGTGGCACTCCTTCCACGTACCGAGCCACCGGTTCCTTCTCAAACTCTGATGAGGATGTCCTTTACCAAAAAGAATGTAGCTCTAGCCCCATTCAACACAGAAGTTCCGTCCCGTCCTCCGGGTCCTTGCTTCCAGAGCCTCGGGATGTCCCATTCCCATCACCGCTACATTGGGGTTAAGCTCATGGTATGAGAGCAACGATCCAAGTTCCAAATTGCCCCTTTCTCTAAACCTCTTGGGATGTTGGCGTCTTTCTGGCCGTGATGTATTCGATACTTTGATGCTTGGGAGCAACGCCTTCTGCGATGGGTGTGAGGCGAATAACCTTTGGTTGGTGCTAGACTATCGATCCAGACACTTTCGTCAGCCTACCTTTTGCACCATAGTTGGAGTTTCACGGTACCGGCCTTTCCTCTTGAGGCAGAAAGCCTTGCCCCTTCCGGTATCCTTCTGGAATTTCGTAGAGCTTCTATGCGGTTGGTCAGCATCTTATGCCTCTACACGCCTCTTCACGTATTAGAGTTTCGATCCTTCAACTTACCGACTTTCTGGATTACCCAAAAGAGTCACTATCAACGAAACTGGCACAGGGGCTGGAAGCTAAGACGCCTTACCCTTCCAGCAGGTCTCGCACCCCTACACAGCACAGCAGGCGTCACGCTCGCGTTATCAGGCCAGAAGTGGCCATTCGGTCGGACCAGACTTTCGATGGTGACATTTGAAACCTCAACGTCCAAATTAAGGGTCTTCAGCAAGCCTTGAGGTAGGAAGCTCTTCAGCTAGGAGCCATAGACATGAGCCTCGGTACTGGGAAGCCAGCCTGTTACAGCTTCGCTGTGACGGAAACCGAGCGTTGGGGGGATAAAGAGAGCCTCACAGTGACACAATGGGCCGATTGATTTCCTGGCAATGCAGACGTTCCTCCTGGCAATCTCATGCCGATATCTTTATCACCGAGACCAAGTTGGCAATTGGGCCTTGCATCATAGCCAAGTATCCGCGAGGTTGGAGCCAACCGCTTATCGTGGGTATCCAGGAGCATGCAATACGTAGCATGCAACACTGAAAGCTAAGGGAGCTTATGGTATTGGAGCTGGTGTTTGCTCAACGTGCTGGTAGTTTGAAGATAAACTTTCCTGGCGCAAGCGCCTGCAACGTTTTCCCGACCCTGAAATGGTATTGTGAGAGCGGCCGCTCTCCATTTATGGGGATGATATGCATCAAGGAGCATCAGCGGCTCATATCCAAACCCTATCTGATCCTCCTCAACCCAGTCGGGTTTCCAAAATGGGTGCTGACGGAGGCACTATTCCCTGAGCTGATTCCGTCCCTCGACGGTGTCGCCCAAAAGACCATATCCTATATGGACTCTAACCTTTTACTATCACAAAAGTCCTAGGAAAGGTAATATTGTGGCGCAACGTTAATGAAAATGGCGGTGTGTTCATGAATACGGCGAGCCAGCACATATGGTTCTCTGTATGGATCCAAATGTGATGCCCTACTGTAGCTACTGATTTTTAGCATTGTCCACAAGTCCATCTAAGGTCAATTTACGAAGCCAAGAGCCTTCCACACGATCAAGATACCATTCTCGGCGAAAGATTACAGAACAGTTGAACACAGTTACACTGGTTTGAGATGCCGGTAAAGCAGAGCGCCTCAACAGCACCCGGTCCTATGGTTCCACAATATTTGCATTCCTCTGGATATTACCGAGCGTTCAAAGTTCCCGCGGCCGGGCGGGTGGGTTTATCTATACGATCTGGAGTGTAGGTTGGTGCAGTATGTGGTAGGCTCCGTATTACGACGACACTCACAAATGAGTGTTGGCGTAAATGTTGCAATACAACAATATGCTATGCGCTCTGATTTGGCTTTGAGGACTCAGTTGCACGTCAGGCGGAAAAAGTATTGATCTCTTAGCATTAGAGCCGACGAAAGCTTGACAAGATCTACAGTAGATATTCTAACGTCGGGGGAAGTGGGGCGAGCATCGGCCCCGGGATCGGAGGATCGGAGCGGTACAACGGCAGGGCTGTAACTGCCACAACTGCGCGCCCGGCCGGATGTAGGATGCGTTAGTGGGTATCGCTATCGACTACTGTAGATCATAGATCTGCACCGGAGCGTTGGGTAGCCGTTATTGGGAAAGATGTGATTCCGCGGCAACCAATCCATCATACTCACTCCTCCTCTCATGGTATCAGAAAGCTTTGCTGCTGAGTGTTTGCGAGATGAAATCGGGGAACAAGCTCATGCTCCTCTGTCGTCTTTCCTGATCCTTTATTTTTTGCACCTCCATGTTCAGAGATTAACTTTTTTAATACCCCCCTTAGATACTGTGTGCACATGCTTGACCTAGTGAGAAGCTATTGACAATTAGTGATGCGAGTGCAAACTCAAAGGTGCAAGACCCAACAGCGAAAACGCACAGGATCATGACCGGTTAGTGCGTCAGCAAAGGTCCGTCAAGACTGACGCAGTATGATGCTATCCATGCTTAACTAAATGCTTCACTCTGGTAGGGTCTTACCGAAATTAGACAATTGCCTTGGGACAGTTGCCTTGTCTGGACTGTCAAGGACAAAAGTGATGGAAGGTAAACGCAGCACAGCAGGCAAGGCATGGGTGGTAAGATACCAAGTGAGTTAGTTCCAAGAACCAGATGATCTCAATATTAACAAATGTTTATTCTCGTCACACAGAAAAGTTGGGAGCTGACGATGGGTACTTTGCTTGGTCAAACATGATTTCATGAGCTAGTCTATAATATGCCTAATGTCTCAAAAACACAAACTGCAGCTATACATCGCGTGGTATTTCTATTATACAAAAGTTCTTTAATAAAACATAAGATCGAAAGTGGTTAAGAAAAAGAAGACGAAGAAGAACCGAGCGGTGCAGCTCTGAATCGAACCCGAATGGTATCCATAAAGCATGACTCGAAAGTGGAAGGAATTATCAAACGACTTCAGAAGTGCAAGCGACTGCCAGCAGCCAAAGACGATTCGTTAAAGCTGAGCAAGAGTAGCCAGAGGAAAGAGTCATGGCAAAAGTGGAAAAAGGATAATGAAGCGAAGAGCAGTAATAAAAGCCTCCGCTATGCAGCGGTAACGAGTCAAGGACAAAGTTCCAACGACGAACACAGGGGCAATTGGGGGTGATGGTTCAGAGGCCCGTATGACCCGCCTTGTCATCAAGAGTTTGAGACGATGCGACGTAGATCTATCGACATGAGTCAAGACTCAGTCGAGAAGGAAGATGAAAGGAAAACAAGGACACGCCTTGGAAACGCCACTCCATTCTGTTCTACAGCCCTGTATACTAAGAGGCGACAGGGTAGACAGGCTATAGGTCGCATGGAGACATGGACGACACTGTAAGCGCAGGACAGTATGGCCGGAGATTGGCGCCGGCAGTACCAGAAAGCGGGGCGCCATGCGAACCATGCTGGATGGCAGAATTCTTGACCCACAAAGCTAACAGGTTCGGACTCAGGAACCGGGGCTTTGTGGCGGATCACCCAGGGTTTCTCCACTGAGTGGATTCGATGTTGGTTTTGGTGCTTCTCTTTTCCTTCCCCAGTTCTTCTTCTCGGCTTCCGCGCTTGAGTGGGCATAATTAACCTGATGTGCATCTTCCGGTCTGCCATGACTTGAGAAGCCCTGCAATGTATACCAGATCATCTCAACGCCGGCGGGCAACTTCTTCCGAGCAAAACATGCAGGGGTGTTGGGCTCTATCCTGCCATTATCCACTGCCCAGCTCGGTGATTGTGAAGAAGCGAGAGCTGAAACCTGAGGGCTTGTGCAAATGATAGGCAAGTCATCGGAAACTCGGATAATAAAGTCAGGTTTGGGCAAAGCCTGGTTTGCCTCTGTGGGTATTCATATGGTAATAGGTGTGAGCACGCATGGATACTCATGTGCAAGTGTCGTCTCATCGTTGAAAGATGATGAAGAGAGGAAAGAAGAGGGGGAGTTTTTTTTTTAATCAGGAGTCAACGATGTACGTGCACCTCGTTGCTCATGTAAATGGGAAGCGCTGGATGTGTCGAGCGGTTCTTGTGCAGGACAGGACAGGACGCTGCCTTGTGTGAGTGCGATCCTGAGGAGCGATTAAGCGTGGGTGTTATCCCAGAACCGCTTGCGAGCGCTGAGTGCCATCTTGTTGCCGGTAAATCGCTGCTGGAAGAAGTTGAAGACGGCAAACTCGCCTTTTGTCATGACATACGAGTCGGGGTGCGCCACAACTTTGCTCCAGATTCGTGCCAGCGCACCCTCTAGTATCTTGCTGATGGTAGGGTCTGATGAACCATCAGGACTCTCGCGAGCAATCTCGAGAGCCTGTGCAACACTGGCGTCTTGTTGAGATCGTGCATTAGCAGCGGAGGCAGCGGCCATGGCAGCGGTGGTTGTAGAATCGAGTGTTGGTGAGTGGTTGAGGTTGGTAAAGTTGAAGTAGGAAATATCTTGTTGTTGAGGCTGGCGATGGGAAGAGGTAGGACGATAGGGAAGATAATAGTAGGATTGTGACTGAAATTCTTGGGGAGCGACGGACATCATGGTAGTACTTGTATGTTTAATATAAGCCGGAGAAGTGGATGGGCTTGATGCAGGCGAGTCGCGCATGTATCAGAGAGATTTCCAGGCTAGGAGCTGGAAATAGAGCTGCCCTTGTGGAAAGTAGGTAACTTAGACAAGTGGAGAGGCAGGATGGGGTAGGGAGGGGGGCGAGTGGCTCGTGTGGGTTGACAGGCTGGTAGTGATGATATTAATGCCTGCCCAAGATCTGGAACAACGTCTCAAGTGGATCGAGCTATGACAGGGGTCAACAGGTAGCTAGGTAGCCCTGCTTGAAGGTTTGCTCCAGCCAAACTGTACTGAAGAGCGAGTGTGGGATGATGGTGGTACAGTAGGTTGTATGTGTGTGTGTATTTATGTATGCACGTGTGTACGCAGACAGATGGTAGGTATGGCACTGGCTCGATTTGCCCGTCTCGGGGATTTTGAGTTGGCGTATGTCTTACACCGACAGCGATAGTTGCTATATTGCGTCCAAACAGAATCCGAGATGTGTCGGGGCGTGAACAGGAAAAGGGTCCTTGTCTTGGTCTTGGTGGTTATGGCCCTTGTCAGTTTAATCCCAGTAGAGAGGCGAAAGGCCTTGTCCTTGTTCTGCTCTGGTCCGGTCGTCTTTTTTTCCTTTCTCGTCCTGTCTGTGTGACTGGTGACGGAAAGTAGCAAGGGTGCCTTGTGTATGTTTGTCGATGACAGGTAATTGATACGGGTGGGCAGTAAGACTGAATGCTAATTGGCAATGCAACTCTAAGAACGTCGATCAACGCCGCAGAAGATGAAAATAGTCGATGATGAAAATATTGATGATGGTGAGAAGAGAAGTAGTTCAAGTCAAAGGCTGACCCAGGAATCCGGTGCAAACGGCTTTCCTTTATACTCAAGCATTGAGATATACCAAAGACTAACCTGTGAACCAGCGTGATGGGACGGGGTCTCGGCTCCAGCAACGACAAGCTCGCATCGGCCGCTTGTAGTATTGGTACGGTCAACTTTGTTCATTTTCAGAATGCGTTTTTTGCCATTGACCACGCGTTACGTAGGTTGGCTTCTCGAGCATATCCCTTTACCTTTCCACTTTTGTCTTGTTGTCTGCCAGGTCGCCGCCATAGATGTAGCCATGGATCGTCCCGGGGCGTCAGGTTTGGCCACAGGGGGTGTGCGCTGGACCGCTGATGTCTATCCAAATGGAGATTATGCGAGGGAAAAGAGCAAGCACACAGTAGAGCAAGAAAGGGATTGAGAAGGGAAAAAAGGGGACCACAAATTGAAGCAGGGGTGTAAGAAAAGTTTAAACCCGCTGAGAAAGGATGCGGCGCACTTTTTTAAGTACTCAGTACTTGGTCCAAGGGAATTGGGTGTATGGTGGGCATTTCCTTTGGGTTTTCTTTTAAAGTTTTGCTTTACTTCGGTCATAGTGTGTGTAGACAGGGGAGTGTCACGATAAGGCGTGGGGCCTGGAAGGGTAAGGTAAAGGGTATTATTGAGCCACTCAGATGGTCAACCAAGGAAGGGGTAGATAGTAGTAAAAGGCAAAAAGAAGAAGAAGAAAAAGCAGCTACGCCAAAACAAGAAACACAGTGAAGTGCACCGGACCCAAAGTCTATTTGCACCAGAGGGCCAGGTAGGTCAACAGGATGGGCTTCTGACTTCTGATTTTTTTTTCTTTTGGATTCAGACCCTCGTGAGACCTTGTTCGGCGTGACTCGGTATTGCAAGTGCAACTGGGGCCACTTGAGTAGTGAACCTGGTCTGAGATAGCCCAAGGCGGGTGGGAATAAGGGACTGCCAAGTTTTCAATGCTATCACTGTAGATCTTCAGATCCGAGTAGACGAACGGTGGCGCGAAACAACAACACACACGCTGGTGGTCTTGGAACGGACCGTCGTGGATAGGTAATCTCGATAACGCAGTTCCCTCTTTGGGTCACCAATGCAGAATTGGCAGAAGATGACCAGCGTTTTGGTGGACCGACGTGACCTGACGTTGACATGAGTGGCAGTTGTCAGTTGTGGCGGAGCCGAGTTTCGACTTGATGGATGTTGCCCTAATCGACCTTTGCCCGTGCCGTCCTGTCCTGTCTCGGAAATAATGTTTCAAAAAAATCAACTTGATCCGTATCTTGGTGACCACCCATGATGGCCAGGATGGTTATGTTGTGATAGTGGATGCCTTTGAATGCTGCGAAGCATAATCCGTGGGCCCTGAAATCTTAGTCAGTTGTATGTAATGGGACATCGGGGAAGTTGGGTTGGCTCTCTTGCTTGGGTTTCCGTTTCTTCACGTCCGTTCGTTCCCTCAGAATGTTAGTTCACATGTACATGCAACGTTCGAAGATGCCCGAAAGAGAAAGGTTAGGGAGGACCCTACACAGACTATGGGTCCATGTTGGTTGGTTCAGTGCACTCACTGTCCCTAGGAGGCAGGCACCCCGGCCCCGGTTCGGCGAGGTGAATGGCGCTTACCAAACTGGCAGGCACGAACTTCTGACGTGTAGTGGAGATACATGCACTCAGCTCCAAAACCCGCGGCAATCAAAGTACCACCAGTCGCGATTGCCTGGGGACTTGTATCCCAAAGGAGTAAAATAGTGGCTCAGTGGTTTTACCGTTAAGCGCGATTGACTTTGGTACATGTCTCCCCATGAGGTTAGACTCTTCCTTCTGACTCCAAATGGGGGTGTTGGGACACCCAGAGGGAGCCCTGGAGCACTCAGGCTTACCTGCCTTACCTCAATGTGATGATGTTGCTTAGCACCTTGGCTGGCTGGCTGGCTCTCCCCATAATGAGGTTCAACTTTGCTACTAAAGTCGGTAGTATCATTTGCTCTTTGCTTCCCTAGCATGAATGTCGTTTATGTCATATCGAAAATGCGGTCAAGAAAGTAGACTGATTAGGGTTTGCATTTGTACATAACGAGCAGTTAAAAGCGCCAGAGAGTATGTAGATGCGCTCGTTTCCAGTAAGTCTGTCTGCTCCAACTAGGCTAAGGATGCCACATAGACGAGCCCGTGTCTCTTGACTGGGTCTATTGATTCCCTACATACATACATACACACACACATTACTGAGCTTTCAGCTTGGGTCAAGTCAAGCCAGGCAGCCCTACGTGCTCTATCCGTACTTGGAGTCTGTTCAAGCCCTTGTCGTGTTGGTCAACGGCGCTATAGAGCTGGCGACCCTGATACCCACAAAGCTTCTGGATTCTTTCTAGCACCGGCATCGGCCTTCTTCATACCTCCCAGATCAAGCCATGGTCCATCTCTTAAGCTTTCGTCCCTGTCGATTCCATTCCTCAGCCATCGAGAGTTCAAGTGCGTTCTGAAGCCAATGAGATGTACGTAACTCAAGGGGGAAAAGGTTAACAGTATGCGTAATATCTGTGCTTTATTGACTTTTGGTATGACTTTTTTGTTTTGTTTTAGCTTTCGTGCGGTACCAAATAAATCCAGGGTTCCTATAGATGGGGGACGTCATAACGTGACAACTAAATTAACTTAGATCCATGGCAGATGATGCAGTCAATGCACTGACTGAACACTAATCAATGGATAACAGATGATTGACAGGCCGACGGTGATGCACCGGAAATGCAATGCAACCACTCCCCACGCCATCTGCTGCACACTCAAGGCAGGCAGCATACTTACCAGGTTGATTGCGTGCATGTCATTAGGCCTTTTGCTGTTTTTTGTCTGCTTCAAATTTTGGTTTTTGCTCGGTAGTCTGAAATAGGGTTCGTACAACTCATCAAACACGACAGACAGCAGGTATTAGTGTTGAGACCAACGTGTGGGTTGCAGAAAGTGTAGCATACATAAACTCTACGCTCCATTTTTTCCAAAAAAAAAAAAAAAAAAATGTTTTTGTCTCTGCCTGTAGGTTAGTAGGTAGTAGTTACTAACTAGCATACATACAACATACAACACTCACGCTGGCATTAGATCCACTGTGTTGGTCAACTTGATCTGCTCAATCCCTACAGCTCATCAGCTCTGAATGGAGTTCTGCCTGAATCTCACTACCTGAGCCCGTGCAGTCGACACCTTGTCCTGTCTATGTATGTGGTTCGTTGCTCAAACTGCTGCCCAAACTTCGCCTAAAAGTCTAATTGGTTTGTACCCATCGGGGTACGTCGGCACTGGGTGTATGTAGGCAGGTATGTCATAACTGCGAGTTAACTCTCGTACCCAACAAACTTATTCATTAGGTGGTTTGTTAGCACAAACATATTACTTGCTTTGCTTCACCGACTGTTCTGCTTTTCATGGTGGTGCCTAACACTTCGTCCCTCTGTCACGCGGTCATTTCTGACTACCTATATGACCTAGGCGCTGGATCGCCTGGGTAATTAGTTTGGTGCCGACCTGAACTGTATTTTGTGGTCGTAATTTGACTAATGGTCTGTTCCGTGCATCTATCGAGTCAGCCTCACATCGTCATACCCACACAGACAGTAATAGAATATTAGACGCGGTGCCCGTTGAGCCGAGGTGCTTCGGGGCAGTAGAGTATGAGTAATTTACCGTCTGTTGGTTCGACTTGTGATGATGGGAAAAGTCAGGACCTATTGATTGGTTGGATATTTTTGACTTTGATTGTACACATGTGCAGCTGTGATTCATGTCTTTGTCAAAGTCTAACCCAAAAACAAGTTTGCTGAGGTTTCCCCCTATTCACTCATCCTTTGAACCTGGTGTTGGGGTTGGGACGATCATACAACATATGCGCACATCCGATATTGACAAGAAGCCTGAGCGTAAACGCACATGCGCATGCATGAAATGGCCGCGGCAGGACACCCAATACGGTATCAACGCCAAGACATTGAACTGCCTACGAGTGTGACAGTAAAAGTGACAAGCGACGTGTTATGTATTATTTCCAGGCTCATTTCCATGCACGCTCCCTAATGTTGCAGCGGGCGGCATCAGCAGCCTCCTGTGATACCTTAGTAGGCTGATCGCCAAAGCAATAGCCCGCTAGTGTTGCTTGGCCTCGAAACGTCCTCACCGGTCTCACAATAACAGACACATCACCGGTGCTTTGTTACAAGTCGTATTGTCGATACTGCCTCATTATGGCGGGCTTTGTCTAGAAGTGGATGTTTGCCTGGCCTGGTACTTTGTTACAAGGTCCACCACATGGTTCCGCTCGAGATCTTTGTCCCGGAGAATGTGTGGGGGATCAGGTTCCATGCATGTTATTGTCAATGCCAACCCTACCCTGAATCTTGCTTCTGTCGTATCCCCACTCCTATACTTTTGTGCTGTACAGACAGTGGCGCGGTACAAGCTGAACATTGTGCGCTTGAGAGGTGGCGAGGGAAAGTCTGGAACCGGGAGGCTAGGCGAATATTGAATCTGTGACATGTCCACGTTATGGATAATGCCAATAGTGGTATATGCTGGTGCAACTCTGAGGCCTCACGATAACTCACATTGGAACAGTAAGTACAGTACCTGAATCTGCTGGGTTGGGATTGGCTCAGGAACCTGAGTTTAGCACAACCTAGAAGGGGAGAGGACCACTTTTTCCCACATGGTCAACCGCCGCCGCCTGATCCCTGAAGAAGAACGGAAGTGTTTACAAGGGATGATGATGTTACTAGATGTCTACCAACCTACCTGAGTACCCTATGTAGACTACTTCATATGCCAAGAAAGTATACAGATCATCTGGATGTTTGTGTTAAGCCTGGTCAATAGCGTCTTCTGCAAACGCTTTTTTCAGTCAGGTAGTAGGTAGGTAGCAATTTCATGACCCCGTCCACTATTATCCCAAGCGTGCCCACCGCTGCTTCATCACCAAACTCTATTCTTTAAGCACCAATTGCTCTCCCTGCTCTTGTTCATGTTTGCTTGCTAAGCCGTTACTGTAGCGGTTTACTTTGGGCCGTTGAGCCGATCATTTCAGGGATCCCTTGTCCGGGTGGACACAAACCTAACTATCGCGTACCTGTCCATGAAAGTCAATACATCAGTATTTGCCTTTTCCCTTGCTTATCGTCAGCAAGTTCTCGGTTTTGACTTTACTGTGATCTGCTATTAGCTGGCGAGCTGATTACCGTTCTTGGTATGTTAAATCCTACCCGCCTGAATCCCACGGCCCAAGACCACGCACACGAGTGAACACGATATCAAAGAAGTAAATATTAAAGTTTGAATCACGAACGGTGAGATACATAATAATAACGACTCGTGTCCGACCAACATGAATATCACATATTACATAACCATACGTAATCGGTGCGGAGCAATATCCGTACCCCTTGTGTCTTTGATACGTGTAAACTGAATTAGGATTTGAATTCGCTCTACTTCTTCTCGGAGCCGCGAATTGGCGACAACATAATCACGCAGGCAACTGTGCTGTGCCTATCAAACCATGGCATGGTATGAAAAGAAACTCTCTAACAAGTCCTTCTCCACCTGATCGAACTAAAAGTCATGGAACAGGAACAACCCTAGTCGGTTCTCCAGTTACTCGAAACAAACCATTCATCTCCAACTCTTATTTCCGCCGACTAAAGCCCGCTTTGCTACTACTGCAAGGGGTT
This sequence comes from Fusarium praegraminearum, assembly GCA_002093855.1. Lineage (NCBI taxonomy): Eukaryota > Fungi > Ascomycota > Sordariomycetes > Hypocreales > Nectriaceae > Fusarium > Fusarium praegraminearum. The sequence continues at coordinate 40,774 of LXHY01000197.1, read as the reverse complement.
CTTGTCATGACTGACACTGACGCCCGACATTGACTTGTTTTGTTTTGTCCTTTCTTGTCTTGCCTTGCCTGACTTGGACCGCACAGTGATCAAAGAAATCTAAAGCCCCCGAGGCTAGGCCTCAGCTAGGATCATTTTACTTCGGCGCCATCAACAGCTCCACTTCCTTCGAACGGGGTTCTTTCCAGTCTTTTCTAGATCGCCGAAATCATTTGTTTCGCCTCTTCGCTCTTTGTTACTTCGGAGGCTTGTTCGCTTGTTCAACGGCCAGCCATGGCATGACACGCTGGCTGGAACATTGCACATGCCATGGGGTCAAACATGAGTGAGACGACAAAGTCAATCCGTAATTACCGCCTCTTCCAGAAGTTCTAGCCTTCTTCTCCTCCGTCTTCTCCGGTTTCTTCACTAACTAACTAAACTAGACTCTCCAACTAGCATGTACGTTAATCATCGTTCTTTTCCCCTGTCGCAGGAACTTCTTGGCGTTTCGAGGCTAGGTCGTTCCGGAGTCTCAGCCGCCAACCCAAACAAGAGATGCGCTACGAGAACCTCAAACAAGCCTCAATGACCGCTGTAGAGGGAACACTACGCCGAGATATCTATGGCTGCAACGCTGCAACGTTGTCAAGGGCGCCATGTTTTCGTGTACGTGGAGCTCAGACAAAAGACAAACCTGCCAAGCCTTCAGCCATGACTATTATTGAACTGCGGCTTGACCACGCGTGCCCATTCACTATTGTATATATGGTTTGCGTCACTCCCATTTGCCGCCATTGTTTCTGAGTTTGATGGCTTATCCCATCTCGAGCCAGTACCTGAATGCACGTCCAGTAACGGTAACTGATCGCAGGCTCGGTGCACCCGGACTCGCTCGATCTACCCGAATCCAAGATTTCAAATACAACAATCCAGCCACAGTCAACCATGACTACATGCACAGCACGTAAGTAGAAAATATGAGTACAGTAGTATACAATCAAGTCTATCGTGAAGCCCAACTCCAGCACCAACTGCTGTGAGTGATTCTAATTATACAAAAAAAACATGGCTGAGTGGCTCTGACTAGAATCGAGACGTTTCATAAATGGATCGATTCTGTCTTCTGAGGCTTGGTTAGATCTCAGTCTGGAACCGGCATGATCCCATCTCACAACGTCTACGCCTTCTTCTTTCCAATATTCCAGCCCCAAGATCGGAGCACTTTGACAGCCTTGGGCGTTACGGCAGCCGTTAATGGCACTCGAATAAAGATGAAGCTCTTGTGAATGGCGTACGCCAACGCCAGCTGAGTTGCCAAGCCTGTCGTAAAAGATTGAGTCGTTAGCCTTTCTCACAAACTGGTCAAGCGGTCCTTCACCCCCTCAGAAGGAAGAGGAGTGAATGGAAGCATTATCTCCCTCTGTACATGGGGAAAGCGTGTAGTTGGCACTTACTAGCATCGACGCGGTTGCGCTCCTGAGCCTTCTCAACCCCCCAGGTGGCCATCTCCATTTTGTCACTAATTTCGTCATCGCCCAGTGCCTTGGCCTCAGCCTTCCGGAAAGACTGCCAATAAGTGTGCCAGGCTTCCCGAACAGAATCGGGGATCATCTGCTTGACTGTTGACATCACACGATGCTCGACCTCACCTAACCCCGCCAGCGGCACACGTTAGCAATCAGTTTGGCAAAATAGACCCGCACAATCACATCGACGGATATGGGTGAGGCCGCGGCGACATCTTACCGATCTTCTCAGGTCCTACCATCCTAACGAATAGGAAGCAGAAGGGAAAGTCCAGAACAGACAGCCCAAGGTAAACGCCAACGGTCACCCAGCCATACTCCTTTGTGAGTTTTCTAAGCCTCGCGCTGAGGCCATTGGCTTCATCGGTTTTGCCAACGGTCGGTCCTTTGTTTGTCTTGCGCTTCGTTGTAAATCGGAATCCACGCCTCAACACGCCCTGGAGCATGCTCGGTGTTGTTGTGGTTCCTGGTGTGAAACGGGTGTTCTTTAGGCGAGCCATCATGCCTTCCCACGGAAGTGTACCAGTCTTCCATCTCCAAATCTGACGCCCAGTTTGGTTTCCTGACTGCGATGTGAGCTGCCTTGACCATGCGCCATTCCAGGCTGCCTGCCGAGCTGCCTGGCCAAAAGCTCGTGCTGGCGCGTGCACGCTGCGAACTGGTTGTCTTAACATGGCCTCAGCTAGAAGAAAATAGTTTGAATTTGTTCACACAAAGTTTCAATGCCTCGTGTTGCGATCCAACAGGACGTCGTGGAAAATCTCGTGATCGGTTTGGGTCGGGTCAGAGGCGATAATAACTCGTAACTGATCGGAGCTTTCGGACTTAGGGTAGTGTGATTGTGTGATTGTAAATGTGCGGGAAACCGTCTAAATTCATAATCATAGCATCGCGTCTCTCGTTATGGTACTGCACACTTTAACTGTGTCCCCGTGTCGTTCTAGAAGAAATTGGTAGTTTCGTTGAATTGGAAATTTTGGATGTTTCCTAAGTCATGATGGGAAATGCGCCACAATGAAAGCCGTCATTGCGCCACGTACACTGTGTGGCTGTGCTACCACGTGCTCTCTGAATAATCGACAACTTCAATGAAGCAATTGTGATCATTTTATGAGCCAATTGTGAATTTCTCAAGAAAAGGAGCTTTTATTTCGCATAACACATTCTCAGACAATGTCCCGGATCGCTGTTACGACTTGGCGATGTTGGAAAAGCTTTGTTGGGAAGAGCTCGCTGTCCAAGAGCTCGCATCGCGGGTCTCAGTCATGTCTTTGAGCCAAGCTTGCCGAGTAGCACAAGTACCGAGGTGTGGATTGTCTCAAGCTACAATTTCCACATCCTGAAGTTTATAATTGCTAAAATTGATGTTTGAGAGGTTAGGTGCATGTATCTTGTACTCCAAGCACCTATCTAACAAACCCTAGGGTAGGAATCGCACTCAGAGGCTAGTGAGTCAAAGACGACATTAATATTGGAAAAACGACATAGCAAATAGTTCTAACCTAAATCTAATTAAATGTAAAATATAGTGGATGGTAGGTATGGAGACCGATGTCTGATCATGTTTCCTCTTGCTCTTCATTTGCTTGCTTCAACTAGGTATCTACCTATTCAGATACTCACATGGGTGTGATGAGGGCATAGGCCAAAATAGCAAAGAGTCAGTATATGAGATATCTGGGGGCGACTATGTGTATGAATAAGATTATCTGCTTCTAAACGTTTTATTGCCGCCAAGTCACTTCGATATAAGTCAGGGGAAACATGGTATTTGAGTGACTGCAGTAACGAATCGCATCTGGAACATAATCTGCAGTGAAACCTTTGGGGCGAATTTCATATTGAGATGGAAGTTACAAAAGAGCGAAGTGGCGTCTTTGGTGTTCTAACTCTGAAGGTAGGACGGCAATTGTGTTTGTGCTGCGTGCAGTTACTTGTGAAATTGACAAGTTTGCTATCAACCACGCTTTTTTTCTGCCTATCACTTGATCTTGATTTCTGATTCACTGCATTCATCAAGTGTACGCCGTTGCTTATCAGGTGCGATTTTTCATTGTTATTGTTGCTGCCAGTGGCAGGCACTGATGGAGGTTTCGTTCGTCCGATATCGCATCTCAACTACACTGGAAGTGCCTTCCTCAAATCTACATCATTGTCTATTGTACCTTCCTGCCCGCTAACATAATTCAACACTAATCCTAGCATGCTAGGTAGGCACCTCTTACTGAGTCCCTGCCTTCCAACCTTACTCATACTGAACATTCGCCTTCAGCAACATACTGAAATACCTACTACCCACTATCTTCTGATACCACCCCTTCTCATATTTGGATCTGGAGGGTTCTTTTTGGCTGCGAAATGGAAGTGCACTGGTGAAAAAATAGGTACTGAAAATAAACACCAGTTTGTCACCAGGTACCTGTTCTGAGCGCCTTCGCCCTCGGCCGTCCACGGATTAGTTCTTCGATTTTGCGTCACCTTGATGAGGTGTACTGGATCGAGCAAAGTCACTCATTTACAAACCACTGCCGTTTCCAATCACACGTTCACCTCATCTGGAATATTTCTATTTAGTATCATCCGAGACGTAGAGGATGTCTAGGACTATCACATACGGAAAAAGGAGAAACAGGAACATCTTAACGACGCTGGGATCACGCCCGCAGAAGGATATAGCCAATACATCACTGTCCAGGCAACTGAGTATGTGTATTTCAAACCCGTCCCATGGTAGCCACCTGTGTCTCTAACTACTACATAGGGTCAAATCCACGTTTTGATGACAGTCCAAATCGCACTTCACGAAAGAGAGCGATGGCGAACCCGCAAACTGCAGAGGAAATGGCAAGTTGGTTGCTAGACGACTCCACCCCTGAGTGTTTAGAGAACGGCGACGAGGATTCTTCTCCCAAGAAGCGCCGGTCGAATACACCAGAGATCTCGCATGCTCCGGCAAACGAGCCAGCAATTTCGCCTCTAAACCTCCCTTCGCCCCTCGAAACACCGCCTAACCCATCTGGAAAGTACCCTCAGAGGTCGCGGGTGGGCAAACTATCACCGAGAAGTCCTGGAAAGGTTCCAAAACGGGCTGCCACTACTCGAATACGCAAGGAACGATCTCAAAGACGTACAAGCACAAAGCTGAAGCGACAACTATCTCTCGATCCATTAAAGTTCCATCCCACAAATAGCTACAAGGTCTCGACACCCGTGGCGCTTGCTGTTGTCGATGGAAATGCCAGGAAACGTGTTACAGAAGGGCCAAGTACGCCTTCCACTGGGGAAGGATGTGCTAACGGCGAAGCTATCAACGGAAAACTTGTCGCCATGCTAGCCGCAACTGATGCTCTCAAGCCAACACCGCAGCGGACCAACTCTTCAAGCTCAAGACTTACCCGTATGGTGCCATTAAAGGTGCTTGCCAAAGTCTCAAATGCCTGGGATAGATTCCATCCGAAGGCGCCATCTCAAGAGAAGGGATCTCAGTACAAACCGATCTTCGATGATGGAGAATGCACAAATCTCGATACGCATGAGGTAGATCCCTCACCTGCCTCTCCGGATAACATGTCTCCCATTAGTAACATTGAAATTCGCCTGAATGAAGGGGATAACCTCAACAAGCGGAAAGTGCAGCGAATTGTAGGAGGTCGGGTGAGTCGAAAACCATTAGCTGATGATGGAAAATCTCTTAGGAGCGGAAGACCTGGCGAAGATCCGTTCTCTGAACGTGATAGATGGCACACCCCAACAACCTTTGAGAACAGATTGATGGCCGTCCCAGAGAAGGAGGAGGGAGGACAGCTCATCCTGTCACGTAGCCCGTTCGAGTCTGAGAAGGAATTTGACAACAACATTGAAGATAGGTTCTTGAACAGTACACCGGTTGGTTCCTCGACGCCTCGGATAATACTTGAACGGGTTTCTACCTCGAGCGAGGAGTGCAACTCCACGGCCGATAGCATGAGTCCTTCTCGGAGACGACTTAGTACTAAATTGAGCCACTTGACGTCGAAGTTTGGCAACGACACACCAGTTCTAGACAACCATCCTGGACCTAACGTCGGCAATCCAAGCGAGGGCCCGGCCGACTCGGTCAGTCAATCTCGGCGGGCCTGGGAGCAACCGACTAAGGGCTTGACTCCTTTTGGTATTAAGAGGACCAAGAAGCACCCATCGCCTAGCAAGGAGGTTCTGGAAGACTTGGAAAGGGAATTACGACAGTACGCGCATGAACAGGCTTCCGGAGCTGGTGGTCACAACCCGGAAGAATTAGATGCAGGTTACGCCGATGAGAGCCCTTCATTGAGGTCAGTTGAGAGAAACAGATTGAGTTTGACCCGCCTGGCTATCGCCAACATCGACGAGCTAGCAAACCCGGCATTTGATGGAAGGCATCACCGGCGAGGATCTTCAGCATCGATGAGCAGATACTCGTCACAAAGCAAACTCAAGCTGTACAGAGATATACGCTTGGCTCCACCATATCGCCCAGCAGGATCTTTTCCCCATGATGTAGATGAGCTACATTAACACGTGAGCTCTTGGGACTATCAAAGCATGGTTCAACCACCCAGATTGACAACTTTCTCTCATGCGGAACGGAGGACATGACTTCCAGTAGACACACGCAGGCTGGAAATCAGTAGTATCTGGCAAGCAAAATTGTTTTTTTTTTTGAACTGAAATGAGACGGGCAAATATAAGATCGATGATTCAGTGGTCGAGCATGATCACGAGGTTGTACTAGACAAGTCGCTGGCGACGGACAGGGCATAGGGCAAGTTATTTGTGACGGGTATAGTTTATTATACAATTCTTCTCTCAACTCTCATTAGAGGGTATCAACGCTATCATAATCGTACAGGTGTATATGTGTTCCAAGTCAAGAATGTCCTGCATGTTCGCTATGCTTCATGTTGTCGAATATACTTAGTAGCGGTGGTGGCGAGCACCACGGCCATCAGTGCCATGCATGCGTCGAGTGCCAGCAGCCTGTGATGTGGTTAATAACTATGACAAAGAATACTGTGAGTGAGTGTCATACCTTGACGCCAGGACGGCGAGTCAGGCTGCCCTTGAGCTTGAGGAGAGCACCGCTGACCTTGTCCTTCATTGAAGGTCGGCGCTGGTGGTGGTGAACAGGGGCAGCGCCATGTGTGCGTCGCGTAGTAGAACCGCCGCCGAACATTCCTCGTCGGGGCTTAGTAGTGGTAGTTGTAGTGGTGGTGACGGTATGACGGTTGGAACGGGCTGGAGCACGACGGCGAGTGCTGAAGATGGAACGACGAGGGGCAGCGTGACGGTGAGTTCGTGTAAGAGGCATGTTGGATGATTTAATTGGTATAGGTTTTAGTAGTTATAGGTGTTTGTTGTTAGGAGTGAAGAAGTAGTTGTGTTTATCTGCAAGGATGTGTAGTGTTGTGTTTGTGTGTTTGGATGATGATTCTGAAATTGGATCTAAGACTGGTCTCAGCGGGACATTATATACAAATTTGGATATATACGAAATCATTCCCATCACCACCATCATCTCAGCCAAGGACATTATTGCATCACCTATTACGATTGTTGATGATATAAGAGCAAGGAAACTTGATCAGCAGTTTGAGAATACTGCAGATCCGATCAATGGAACCCGTGTTGGCTTTGGACCCTTGGAAAAATAAGCATCATCGTAGTTTACTGCAGGTCAAGAGACCCTGGAATGAATTGAAAGCAACAAAAACTTGGAAAATCGACATGAGATGGACTCTTTGGGGGAGTCTGCAGTGGCGGACCTGACGTTTCGGAGGTGCAATGGCACGTCACTAGGTGGTTTGGGGAGAAGCCTGATTGGCGAAGTGGGTGAGGGATCCTTGTAAAGATGCAGGGTCGTTGGAGGGTCTGGGTTCTAAAAACAGGGGATCGTGGGGGTGATGTCATGGCGTGTGTCATAGGGCTGGGGATATCGCCGTTAATAGTCTGAGACATCAAGTTAAATTGTTCAACTATCAAAAGAGTTAAAGATGAGCAGATGAAATGGGCATGGGCTGGATCGAGATGGGACTAACAAGAGCAGGGCCAGAAGATATGGAACATATTCGATAGAGAGGACAGTTCAAAGTCAATGAGATTTCGTTGTTTGTTTATTCAAGGAACTATCAAGGCACTGATACCCCAACGTTGCCATGGTGCGGCCTACAAATCGTGATTCTAGGCACGCAAAAGAAAATGGCCAGCTGCTATCTCCAAGACCTTCTGCCCTGACGAAGTACCCAAATCTACCCTCTCAGATTCTTCTTGATAGTCTCCAAGTCCCTGGTCGAGAACCCAAGACCCTTTACGTAGCCATCCCATCCCCCGTACTCAGCATCAATACCCTCGGCGAAAGCCTTCCAAAAGGCCGGACGCAGACTAAGCATGTTCCAAAAGCCAGGAACCCCAGTGTCCTCCACGCCAACGGTTGCCTTGACGAACTGGGTCAGTCGCTCGCGTGCTGGCTCGGTCCCGATACGCGACAGCATGTAATCAAGAATGACGTCGGGTTGCTTTGTACCGGCAAGGGTTTGGAGGAGACCTGCCACGACGCCTGTGCGGTCACGGCCAGCTGTCGATGAAAGGAATACTTAGCATAAATCTCAAAGCAGAATAGCTTGATCCTTTACTTACCAGTACAGTGAAACAGGAATGGCTCGTCTGGTTTATCTCTGACGTGCTGGAGGATTGCTCGGATAGTGGGCTTGTACGCTGCTGCGACAGCCATCAGCTGCTTTCTCCAAGCAGCACTGCCATCGTCCACAGTGAAATCGGCCGGAATGGGTTGAGGATAGGCAGCAATACGCTCATAGAATACGAATTTGACACCGGGAACCTTTGGGCTGGGGTACGCAGCGCACTCCTCCTTGCTGCGTAGATCAAAGACGGTTTTGATGTTGGACGCCAGCCAAGATATAGCTTCAGCGTCACCACCTGCAGAATCGAGCATGCCCGAGCGGAAAATGCGTCCAGGGCGTATAGCACTACCAGGAATGGCGCCGAGGTCGCGAATGTTGAGGAGAGAGCGTGTGGAAATAAAGGGCTTGCTGCTAAGAGCTGCCACGAGAGGCTCAAGAGGGATGGAATCTCGGACATCCGTGGCCGCAAGGGCTTCGAACTCGGCGCGTGAGAGAGACATTCTGTCGTCTGTTGAGTGTTTTTAGTTGTTAGGAAATTATTGTCTGAAATTTGTTTTTTATTGTTGTTGTTGGGATGGGAATGGATAAAAATTGGCCAAAGAGTGAACTGACACTGCCAGCTGCCATGGCAGTGGCAGGCATATATGCAATATTCTTATGCTACAGTCTCTAAATAAGACAGAGAACTGAGTGAGAATCAGAGGCTTATTTCGCTCTGGTCGAGGAATCATATCACGATCAATCGTGAGGCGTCAGTGGTGTAACTATATCACGGTCAATCAATGTGTTCGCAGATGAAACCGCATCACAAAAGTAAGCATCACGGAACGGTGATTGTAGGTTATATCGAGAATAATTGAACCAATATGAATCAAGTGCTTATTTTCAACTTTGGACATGCTGTTCTGAGCTGATTTGGCGAGAATATAAAGGACGTATGTATATGAGTTCAGCAACCAATCAAGGTCTTGTTGGCTGAGATATAGATGTATCGTGGAAGTGGAACTCAGCATATATATCCAGAAACGGTATCGCTACTAGTGACGAGAAGAATCACTAAAGAACAAAAATACATATTTTAACTTAGCGCTTTCTCATCATGTGATATAATGACAAACAGAATATGAGAACTTGATGAGCCAGCAGTATGTAGTTCTATGTCTAATTCTGACTCGGAGGCTAGTGGGAACTGGGCTACAGATTGTCACAGAGTACTCGAAACTTCAATAGGAATATTGTTATTTCCATCTATTACTATTCTAAATGTCGATAGGCAGTGTTTTATTTATGTATATGTATTTTCTTTTGTTAATACTTATAATAAACGTATGTTGCAGGTGAATTCAAGTTCCTTCTGCAGCCTTGACTGACAACCTTCTTATCCACTATGCAAAAGATCACACTGCCAGCAGATACCTACCTATTTCAAACAGGATTGGAATTAATATACAGAGCCCATTTCCATCGTTCAGGTACTCACAATTGCTTACAATCAACTGCTATCGTTCCTCTCAAAGTTCGAACCCGGTCACATGATCTGGATTGCCCCACAAAAATCCGCAGAGCCCTAATTTTTTGCGCCCACTAGAATATTGCTCGGAGGAATCCACCAGTTTTCGTTCTCTTCTCTTTTCTCTCAAGCGCAGGATTAGACTTCTTTGCGACCAGAAACACCACAAGTCCCTCTCTCGACACTCATAAATCCCAATCCATTCGCAATGGCTCCTCAGGCAGTACGTACATGACACCGCTTTGCTGTTAGGCGCCTCTTCAGTAGAAGAGGTTGCCGAGTCCAAAATGCAGTAGGCTAAAGTCATTTTTCAACAGAAGAAGTCGGGCAAGGCCCAGAAGCAGACCAAGAAGGTACGCTATTCGAAATGAAAGAATCGCAATCGAATCGGATTGAATCGACGATAAAAACAAACGAATCGATTTCCCCGATGCGATCCCTTTCGAAACCGAACCACCACCACGATTACTAACTAACGCCGTGCAGTACATCATCGATGCTTCTCAGCCTGCCAGCGACAAGATCTTCGACGTCGCTGCCTTCGAGAAGTTCCTCCAGGACCGCATCAAGGTCGAGGGCCGCACCAACAACCTCGGTGACAACGTTGTTGTCAAGCAGCAGGGTGAGGGCAAGATCGAGATCATCGCCCACAACGAGCTCTCTGGTCGTTACCTCAAGTACCTGTACGTTTTATCCTGGGTTCCCCGCTTCGCTTGTCGAAGCTGGGGAGTGTGTATACATGAGAATAAAGTACTGACTCTACGTTTCAGGACCAAGAAGTTCCTCAAGAAGCAGCAGCTCCGTGACTGGCTCCGCGTCGTCTCCACCTCTCGCGGTGTCTACGAGCTCAAGTTCTTCAACGTCGTCAACGACGAGGCTGACGAGGACGACGAGTAAACGAAACAAATTGCAATGCATTGCAACGGCGCAGGAATGGATTGGTGAATTGGGACACGGGATCTACAAAAGTTAAGGACTTGGCCAATAGACCCAGCCATTTGTGTGGCACTCTTTGTGGTGTTCATATTACTGTCTCCTACAAATCTCTGTGACTGTTGTGCAATGTAGTCGTGAATCATATGTCAATATTGGATATCCGCTAGGTTATTCGGTGTATTGCTGCTCAATGCCATCATGATCTTCCTCAGACCATATGTCTGTTGTCAAAAACGGAGATATAAATCCTTATGCTCCTGGCAATGATCATTGATGTCAACTCATGTGTTGCGGCATGCGACATTGGTTAAATTGGACTCATGAAGCACAAGTCTCATCATGTCCAAACATGCTTTTCTCATTAGATATGATTTGATATTCATTCTCATTCTTATTCAGCCTCATGGCAATGATCTCATAACACCCTCAAAAGCAACCAACGCCATTGCATTCGCCGGGAACGCCCTCAAGAAACACGGCACGAAACCTCTCCAGTAACCCTTCCAACCGCGCTCCTTATACACAGCAACAGCCGCATCTTTCCATCGAGGAAATCTCTGAACTCCATCATTGAGCCCTCCGCCCAGGGGATCAGTCATGATGCGCTGCTTCACCACGTCGCTCGGATAACTCGTCAACCAAAAGACCTGGGCACTGAGACCGCCTGCCCAGAAATTCACAGCCGGCGTGCCGAGACTCGTTCTCTCGCGAAGTTGTCGTGATATGATATCGTAGCTACCCCACCAGAAGAAGAAAAACGCTCTGAAGAGAAGCGTCGCTGACAGGCCGTGGTAGACACCCGGAAACCCATGGTGTCGGTAGATCTTTCGTAAACAGTCAATTGGACCAGCGTATAATCTGTCCGACTTTTGCGCTGCGTACTGAATTTGCAGTCGAGCTTTGATATGCTCAACCGGTGCAGCGATGAAGCTCACTGTCGCACCAGCCAATATACCTGCGATGCCGTGACCGAAACTTGGGAGCGATGTGTACACTTTTGATGCCGTACCTGGCGAAGGTAAAGTAACGTCTGTGCCCAAGGGCTGGACATTAAATACATGTTCTGAAAGAAGTCGACGATAAACAGTCAACGAGCCCAACATGACCGAGTCCATAAACATCCATCCGACCAAAGGCGGCGTTGCGCCCTTGTAGAGTCCACGAAAGCCCTCATTGCGAACAGTCTGCCTAACACATTGGAGAGGTCCTTTAAATCGACTCGGGTCTGTTGTTTGTAGACGGACCTTGATAGTGTCGAAAGGATGGCCGACTATTGTAAAATATCAGTCTCGTTGATGTTCAGACCTACCTCACGATGAGAGTAGATAGGATGTTTGCTTACCAGATAGCTTAGCTATGCCGCTGAAGACTCCAGCAATAAACCCTTTGTAATCATTCGTCTTCTTCTTTGTTTGACCCTCTTGTAATTCCAGGGACGCTGTCTCCTTCATGCTGTCCTTTGTTTGCACGTCTGCAGCCATTGTGTATGTGAACGACTCTTTTTGAGTCTATTCGTCACCACTAACTTTTGCAGTAGCAGTGGATAATCGTGATGGAGATAAGAGAAATTTCCTGTCACAATCTTGGGGTCGACAATGCCTCAGTGTAGGTATTAACAGGACGCAGAATGTCTGGCAAAAAGAACACCCGTGATGAGATGAAATCTCGGAAACCTGTCGATCCAGAGGTCGAGTGCTGACGATTACAATATTTTGGATATCGACTGCTCGTTATTCGCCGGGTCCGGGGAAGGTCTCACTAAATAAATCACAATGTAACGGGTCTTGACACCGGTTGTCGGAGGCAGGGACCCCAGGCCTAGAGGCTCTAATCTCCTCTAAAAGAAGAACTTGTGCATTACAGCGTTCGGAGTCTTCTAGCTTCCCCGGCAATAACCTGTCCTAGCAGTATCCATCCACAGTTACCAGAGGCCGATCTTATGCGTTGTAACTCAAGCTAAAGACCTGCATGGGCATTTCTTTACAGTTAATTACTGACTTCTCTTAAAATATAATAAAACCTCAAAATATTTGGAGTTGATATCAAGTTCGGACTCATATCAGTTGATTCTCATATGGTGGGTGGTATCTATCTCGCAAAACTAACAACTAAACCTATCTAACTTCAAATATGTCCACGCACATTCATAACGACTTGTGCTTGCTAGTTACCGTGCCTGCCCTTCCCCTTTCCGCTCATAATATCCAGTCCAAACAGAAAAAACAATGTTGACCGCAAATCAAATCATTTGACGTATCGCTCTGCAATTGGAAAGCCATGTCGTGTCGTCGTCAAGAATTGAAGCAATAGCCTCTGATGCAAATGTGTGCCTTTTCCCTCCCTTTGCTTTTTTTGATATTTTCCAAAAACTCGAGATCCTAGCCTTCTCCCCTTGGCTCGTCATTAAATCCTTTGACGGATTGCCTGGCTGCTGTTTTGGCAAGCCACCCCTTCCTTCACTCTATAGCCGCTTCTTCATCTTCTTCCGATTGAAAAGTCATTCAGTTGAAGGCCGTTTCATGTCCATAAAAGTTTCATACAGTTGACACATGTTGAAAGCCTACACGTGGTAGGATGCAAGATTATGCCAGAAAAAACAAAAGCGCCGTTTCATTCTTAGACAAGAGATCAATATCCCGGTAACGGGCGGATGCTACGGTGAGCCCCTTTCTAAAAGGTCTCCGTATCATCCGTGTTGTGGGAGGTAACACTGCCGAATGTTTCTGCTTCTCAGGTTAGCCAATTGTATTGTTAAATAGTTCATATTCCAACCTACCTCGCTTGCGTCGGCGAGATTCATCCTCGGGGCTCTTGGGAGTCATGGCCCGAGGACCACTGGGTCGGCGGGTAGGGACACCCAAAGCAGCGTTCAAGTTGCGGTTTTCAGGCTTGGGGCTGCTTGTGTAGTTGCTGAAATGGGTACCACTCATTGTGGCATACCCACTCTCATCACTCGGGTGTGGCGCGGGGCTACCCTTTGCCAGCTTCGAGATGCGGCTACCTCTTTGCTGAGGAGACATAGCTGAAGGGCTGCTAGAAGGCTCAATAGGCTCCTTGGGAGGTCGAGGAGGACCGGTTGGGGATGTTGTCCAGTAGGCTGGGTCCTGAGGAGCACCTGTAGATGATGCCTGACTGTATCGGTTGGTGTTTTGGCCCATTTGGTTGAAGCTGGACACCGAACCACCCCAGTCCGCGGATCTGGGTGTCATCGGAACATTGTACTCTTGAGCTGAGAATTCCAAAGCATTGCGGAAGCGCTCTGTCTGACCCTGCCTGGGCTGAGGGTGTTGAAGGTTCAGAGAGTTTCGGTGAACCTTGTATTTGGGAGCATCACCCGGGGTGCGTGAGATTTCACGTCGCACGGGCGCAGGCAGGGCAGCACTGGGTGCCGTAGGAAGCTCCTGCTGCTGAAACCCAGCGGGAAGCTGGTCATCGTAAGGGCCATGGCTGTAATCACCATCGTTATAGGAGCCCAAGCTAGAAGCAGAACGCGAGGGGGGGTAGTCGTCGTACTTGACTTCCTCCTTGCCCTTGCTGGAAGCCGTCGTTCCAGACCATCTGGAGATCTTAGGGAACCATCCAGAAAGACCGGATTTGTGCTTCTTCTTCTTCTCTGCTGTGTTGCGAGGCGTGTTTTCGTTGCTCATTGGCTGGGGAACACCAGAGGGTTGGGGAGGGGTATCAAGGGGAACTGAGCTGCCGCGCTGGAAGCCTGTTCGCTCTGGCGTCAGCATGTTGGGGTTGCTGCGCTCAGCGGATGGGCTGGGGTGGTCGTGCTCGTATTCATCCTCATGTTCAGCCACAGTGCTGATGCGGTTGTCAGAGAACTTGCGCTCGCTGGCTAGACGAGATCTCGAGTTGGAAAGAGAGAAATGTCCCGATTGGCTGGGGGTGATTGTTGAGTTGCCTTCAGGCTCATAGCCTCGGTCTTGCTCGAAGTGGCCCTCAGGCTGCAAGTTATCAAAAGAGGGACCACGTCCACCGCTAGTAGAAGGAGCTTGGACAGTGCCCTGCACCTTGAGATCATCAACCTCGCCGAGAATTTGCATGAGAATCTCCTCAATACGCTTGAAGTCGCTGGTGCCCTTGTTGCTGAGACCTTGGAATGCTCGCTTGAAAAGGTTCTTCTTGGCGGCAGCCTCGTTGAATGTGTCGATCTGGGAAATGCTCTGAACTGATCGCGCACCAGGGTAGGGGCGGGGGCCGTTGATGGCCTTCTGGAGCTTCTCAGTGTTCTCGGTGCCGGCAAAGATGACATCATCGCTGGTGTCCTGGACGAGGTTCTTAAGTTCGTTCATGGAGGAACGCATCTCAATGGCCGAGTTCATGAGCAATGCCACAATCTCGGTGTCTCGGGCGGAGCGCTGAGCATCACGGACCATGAGGTGCTGCATCAAAGACACGATGTCCTTGTTCTCGATACGGTCGATTCCTTGACCAGTAGCTGCATCGAAGAAGGGCGAGCCCATACCTTGAGACATCCCACTCATATGACGGGCGTCCTTAGGGGCATAGAAGGGATCCTGACCACCAGCATTAGGAGATCCGGGCAGAGACATGTGCAAAGCCTTGGTGTTAGGCTGCATGTCGGGAGTTCGGTTGTTGCCATTGGACATGTAACCTTCGTCATACTTGGGGTTATAGCCAGGGCTGCCGGTGTGGTATGGAGCCCCGAAGCCGCGAGCTGCCATAACATTGTCGTTTAGAGCTGGGTTGGCAACAGGACTGGTATCCTCGTATGGGTTGGTGATGAGGGTGTCTCTCTTGCGATCGTCGGAGGTGCGCTGCCACTCGTCTTGGTCTTGGCTGGCCGCACTCTCCGCACGCTGTGCCGCGACATTTCGAGGCGTAGGTGTAACTCGACCCTCTGAAACATCATCGTGGTGCTCGCCATCCAGACGGTCTTGCACGATCGAAGGGTTGGTGTGAGCATCATCATCGATGTAGCCAAACTCAGGCATAGGGTTGTGAAAGTCGGGCAAACCACTCGCGCCCAGCTTGGGTGAATCATCGTAAGAAAGACGGTCAATGCTGTGTGCAGGAGTGTTGCGAGGTTCATGGCCTTCCAAGGTACGCTCCTTGAAGGACTTGTTTCGGAAGACGCCAGCGCCTTGGTATTCCTCGGGCTCCTCGGTGGCCGACTGCTTCTTACCCTGAGCGGCTTTAAGAGCTGCGACAGCGCCAGTCGCAATAGCCACTTCGGAGGCGGTGGGAGATCTTGCCCGAGCTACCTTACGGCCATGGTCGTCAAGATCATATTCAGTGAATTCTTGAGATTTGTTAGACCTGGCGCTGGGTGTGGCATGCCTCTCGGGCTCCAACTCGCTGCCATCCATGTATTGTTTATCAGGGCTAGCACCACGGCTGCTGTAGGTCCTTGACTGATCGTCATAAGACAGTGCCGAGTCTCGATGAGTAGGGTAATCGCTGTAAGCAGCACTCAACATGGAAGGATCAAGCATAGATCCGTCGATCAAGGAAGCAACTGCTGATTCCGGGCCCATAGGAGGGTGAACAACGTTAGGGTTGGCAGCGATGCCGCGCACAGCCTGTCCAGCCGCAACCTTTCCCAGCTCGCTATCATCAGTATAGGTAGAGTTGCGATAATCCATGCCAGACTCGCGGGGAGACATGTGTTCATGTTCCCTCTGTTGTAGGGAGTTGAGAGAGGGGGTTGATCGACTGTCGCGGCGATCCCCAGACTGCTCATAGTAGGCGGGACTCGTAGAGTGCATACTCCTGGAATTGCGAGGATGATACTCGCTACCTCCCTCAGTATAGCCAGAGACGCTGGGAATGGGACTGAGACCTCGAGCGCCAGCCTGGTAAGGAACATATTTCAGAGGGGGAGGAACATCTTGGGTAGCAAAATATGAGTTGTCGTATCCGCCCTCGGGATACTCATTATCAGAAACGTCTTCTTCTTCATACTGACCCTGGCGTTCGAGGGGATGCTTCTGGCCATACTCGTCCGGTTCATATTCCTCCACGTAATCCTTCTGGCCGCGAGGGAGAGCTCTTAGATCACCTTGTGATACATTGGCGTGTGAGGTAGACAATCTGGTGTCGACATTTGAAGGCGTCGCTGAAGGGGTGGGAGTTGAGTTTCCAGAGACATATCCACCAGGAACGTTCTTGATCGGGGTGATTTCCTCACTGGCTGACTGGGGTCTGTCGAGGTCGGTGTCGGCAGATCGAATGGAAGTCCTGGTCATTTCCGAAGGGTTGATCTCACTCATGAGAGGCATTGGTGGTTGAGGGACCACGTGATCATCCTCGTGTTGCTCAGCATAAGGATCACGGCTCATAGCACGGCTATGAGTGGATTCGGCTCTCCGACGACGTCGCTCTCTTGGCTTTCGGTCGCCTTGTGTTGTGCTGTCAGATAGAATAGATGAGGCGAAGCCGGCAGCGGCAGCACCAGCCGCTGCACCCTTGGCCATGTCACGCTTGGGAGCAACGGAGTCATTCTCATATTGGCGATAATCATCCTCAACGGAATCTTGGCTTAGATCAGAGTTGGCCTCGAGGACATGACGAGCCTCTCTGTTGCGCCTATCTTTAGATTCGTGTCGTTGACCTGACGACCGCCGGCGGTCGGGTGTCAACTCGTCTTTTGAAATCGATGTGCCTGATGAGGTGAAAGAGTCCCGACGACCCTCTCTCTTGCTGGTTTCCCGCTTGAGAGCATTGAGTTCGGGCAATATTAGTCGACGAATAGCGTCTTCGACAGTCTCGAGTAGCTTTGGGTTGTTGATTGATGATTTGGAGACATCTGATCGTGAGGAATGTGCTGCATGTGTGCGGTGGCTAGGGGCCAGGTGAGATGCTGAGACATTCGAGTCAAGGCCTGATACATTGGATTCCAGTTGTTGGCTTCTGCTGGAGCGACGTCGATGGGCTTTAATAGGCTCCTCTGTCCTCTCAGAAACGCTGCTGGTCCTGCTCTTTGGTCGACGTTTTCTGTCCGATGTGGACTTGTCCCTTGACGAATTTGTTGTGGAAACCTTTGACCTATCTCTGGTTCTGCTCTTGCGATTTCTGACCTCCTCTGCTGCATCTCTTGCAAGTGCATGAGCACCAGCAGGTGTGGCCATATCTCTTGTCCCTGTTGGGCTTTCTGCCTTGGCGTCAGTGTTGTTGCCAGTGCCGTCAAGGAAACTGTCAGACGGGATGGCGGAGATATCTGAGGCGTTGACGTTGTACGTCTCCGAGGGGATCAACGGGCTGGCTGGTCGTCGTTGACGTCTATGGCTGCTTCGATCAATCTCAATGTCGATTGGATTTCTCGAGACGTTAGACTCTTCGGTGGCGGAGGCGTAAGAGTCCATGCTTTGGCCGTCGTCAGCGTCAAACTCAGAATCGCCCAAAGGTATCCGTCGAGTCACAGAGGTGTTACGGGCGCTCTCGGTGACTTGGATGTGATGATCAGATCGACCTCTCTTGGAAGGTGTGAGGCGGACACGGACGCTGGGGCGGCGTTCGCCTGATGAACCGACAGTGGACTTGCCTCCTTCGAAGTATTCTATGAGTAATGAGGTCTGAGATTTGTTGGACTTGTGTCCACGGGTAGCAATGGTGACGGGAGTTCCGTCTTCGGGGATGGAGTATGAGGACTTTTCGTCGCCGGGGTTCACCTCATCCGCCGTTGATGTGAGGTCGGTGGGCGTGGTATTAGTCTCGGTTTCGGTGGGAGCGGGAAGTGGAAGAGATTTTCTGTCAGATACACCCATCGTAAATCTGGTGAGGCTCTTAAGTGGAGGTGTTTCGGGGCCCTTTCTTCCCAGGACTGCGATCCGGATCGGATGCAGAGAAACACCGGTGGGAGAGGAGGGGGTTGGTTGATTAACGGATTGATATCAAGCAAGACATGCGGAAATCAAAGACGCAGCAAAGAGTGTCTGGGTATAGAGGTCAGTGTCCGCGATTCCAAGGTTTAACTGAGCTGAGAAATAACGGTGTAGGCCAATGGCATGGGGCTATGAATCGCCACCAGCGTCGTATCGACTCATGAAGCGGAGAAGGATGGAGTTGAGAGACTTACACACAAGCGACCCGATTAAAAATAAGGAAATAAAGTTGGAAGCGTTGACCGACTGAGTGACGGACCGAGTGTGTATCCTATCCTATCCTGTCCTGTCCTATCCTATCCCAGGTATCCAAAGGACAGACAGACACAGATACAGATACAGAGCCTCCTAGTGAAGTCACTATGGCTGACTCGATAGTGACCTCTCACCGCAGAAATCCCTTTGGGTTTCCGAGGGAAATTCGAGAAGGGGGGATATTTGGGGGAAAGAAGGGTTTGGGATGCGACGACGTGCGGCGTGGACGATGGTAATGGTAATGGTGTGAAGAGCGTCTCCCAAGGCTCATGGGGATGTGGATCCGGTAAGGTAGAGAGAGGAGGAGGTCAGGTTCTGGCGGGGGGGCTAGAAAAAAGACGGGGCTAATGAAGTTGCCCGCAGCAACGCCAAACAGGGATCCAAAGTGGAAGCAGAAGCGGAAGTATTACCTCTATGTACGGATAGGAACAGGGAATATGGGCAATATTCGATGCTGGATTTGTTGGGAAGCAGTAAAGATCCCAGAGACCAGGAGAGAAAAGAGAAGGAGGAAAACCGAAATCTAGGTCTGATTGGGAAAGGGGAACAGGGCAATCAATTTAGGTGCACCGTATTCGAGGGGATACAAGGGACGAGAGAACAACAGAGGTGGCTGGGATAGGATTTGGAGGCTGGGAAAAGAAGAAAAAAACGGGTTGATGACAGTAAGTACAGAGTAAGCTGGGCTGGCCGTTTTGGCAATTTGGACAGTGAGGTGGGCAAACTCAATTGCTGTAGCCACTAAAACAGATTAAAGGTAAAGTGATTTGAGGTTTGATTGCTTTCGATGATGCATGAAATATGGATTGCTTGATGCGCAACTTCAACTTGGTTAACGACCTAGGGACTATAGCACTTAGGGAGCCAGCTGTAGCGGGACTAGAGGCCCATAATGTCCTCATCAACCTCACATCTTTTCTTCAACAACACCGTCCACTTTCCCTCACATCAACAGATCCCATATTCTTCACATTCAATTATTCACACAAAAAGAACAGCTGCCCTGTTCTAGGTTGGCGGCTGGGCCCTTGAGATTTTCAAGCTAGTGTCTTGGGTGTGATGAGTTGTCTCTGCCGAAAGGGGGGGGCCTACCCAATAGCGCCGGCCCGCCGGGATCACACCTAGCTCAACACGCTATGCCCGTGGTTTCTCTGCCAATAGACGATCTCTTCTGGCCACGAGAGAAGACTTAGGATATGCAGGAAACAGAGACTGCAGGCTCAAAAGAAAAGCGAGGCCCGACCAGTTCGTCGTGATCCTGGCCAGCCTGTCTGCCTGTCTGCCTGCGTGTGATGTGATGCGATGCGATGTGACAACTCTCACCATCCATCACATTTTGTTTGCTATCGAATAATAAGCATTCTCTGTGACTATCGAAAACAGGTATTCACAACTAGCGGTCTCCAAAAAGTTGCTGAGCTGCGGCTGCTTTGCCACGACTGTCCACACCAGCCTCTTCAACTCCTGTATCAAATGGCAAGACACAAGACGAACGGACCGTTGGGCTGCCACGATAATCTGATACAAGCCTGGCAAGGTATCTGTAAGACGATTCATCTTTGGTTTCCCATTCGAATCAGGCCCCGGTAAAAATAATCCATCATCGCATCGTGCTCCATCTCCCCCAACCTCTCGCCTCTATCCCTCCCTCGTCACTCGCTTGATCCGATCCACTGCGTCAATCATCAATCCAGACCCTGGTTCGCCAATTAATCTTCGGCTCAACGCCACGGCTTAAAGCTGGCGGCTGGGGCGTCCGTGTCCTGAGAATCATTCGAGTGAGCCTCATTATTCGACAAAATCACGCATAAACTCATGTGACGAGGTTATCCTCTGTCTCTGTTAAGCGCTTCTCATATGTAACTGTTCCTTTGAGAGATTTGTAATGAAGAGTTACGTATCCGTACTTGAGCTGATCAACTCTCCACTCCACTTACATTGATGAGTGGGCTGTAGGGCTGAACGTCTCAGTGATATTGAGCCGACAGTCCTCGCCCGTAAAACATTACATTCCTGATAAAATATTTGATTCATAATGTGAAATTCGAAAGGTACAGGTAGAGGTAAAGTTATATCACAAATGATCGTCGGTTCTAAGCGTGGTGTTCTTAAGTTATCCGTACCTTTCAACACCACCAACCTAATCCAGCTCCATGTCCCTGAAAGTCACATCAAGAATGGGCTTTCTCTTTTGCACTTGCACTTTAACATTGTCGAAGGAAACCATCCCAAAATGCGACAGTTATGTTCGAGTACTTCCAACCTCCCCGTTCTCGTATCTTCAGGGCAAACTTTCGGCTCCATACACTTGGCTACGCCCCATATATCCTCCTAACCACTATGAGCTTGTCCCGGTTCGATTTGTTCCACCGCAAGCAAACACTCTATGAAGACGAGGCGAACTGCGCATCCGGATATCAGGTCCTAGGTCATTATGCAAACTACATCAGTGGGGGCTCCCCAGCGATGACCCTTCCGATATGCAAAACATAACAGAACACATGGTACATCCTTGGAGTTCCAAGTCTAGGACGGCAACCAACTGATTGTCACGGGTTTTCCTCGATTTTAGTCGTTTCCTCAGTTTTCAAGCTGAAGCTGGGCTATTTCGCCAAGAATACCAAATGCAATCAAATATGTCCGCAGTTGCATATGTACTTCCGATGTTTGCAGCAAGCCAACCAAGCCAAGCTACACATTCCATCTTGATTGGGCCTACAAACAACTATCAAATCTCCTTAAATATAGGCCGAGTACCCTACTATGGTTCCTGGCTAACGATACTACATATGACCATAAACCTAGCTAGCATGCAACGAGTTGGGTTGAGTTGCTGTCACGTAACTCTGTACACGGAGAAACACTCAGTGTATGGTCTTGATCGACTCCATGAATCTTTGTGGAAGATCGTCACGGCATCTCTAGTGACACCGACCTCGAGCCCTGCAGCCAACCGGGTATCTTGGGGCCACTCGTGTAACCTGTGGACGACCTCGTATAGGACTTGATTCCGATGGCTTGTGAGATACATACCCCGTGCCCTCAAGCCGTCCGTTTCACATTTCTTCACACTTTTGCAAGTGCACTATTGAAAAACCAAGATTGTAAAACGAGTGAGCTTCCAGTGTGTCTAAATATAGAAGTTGTAGAGTGCTTATCAATGACGATGAACATGGTCCAACTATGATACAGCACCTGACGAGACACAATACTCGAACGATCGAGGAATCTCTATCATCTGAGACATGTGACGTCTGCACTGCAAATGGCAGGTCTAGTTCGGCAGTCGGCCATACTGAATCATGATTCACAAATAGCAGTATTCGAGCTCGAGACAGCGAATTTAGTGGTATAATGCATTCATTTCAATTGTAGTAAAATCATCAAACTCCTAACTTCCTTGCCGTGTACTAGAACGCCTTCCAAATGCAAGTCATCCCCCATGGTCCGTGAAACTCCATACATCAACTGCCCCGACAAACACATAGAAAGGATCACGATCAGGATCTCCTGCCATCCGTTACGAGAGCTGGCGGTGGTTCAGAAGGATACTCTGGCGGACTACCACCAGCTTCGAGATCCCTCAATTCCAACTGATCCTGCCTCTCCTTCTTAGCATCGTACGGAGGCGGTGCCTGTCCAAGCTCATTCAGACCTTCTTGGGACCTGGTGCCATTCCACAACGCTCCGCGATTTGATGTTCTGCCGCCATGAAGGCCTGAAGATTCTGCTGCCTGGGGGTTTGAGCCGGGCCATTGATTTCCACGACGGCGGCGTCGGCGTCTGATTTGGATGACGGTTGCTGTCAGTCCAAGGACAAGGATGACGAACAAGGGAATGAGAGCCCAGGCAAATGGCTCTTGACCAAAGCTGAAACCGTTGTCATTTCTGTCGTCATTTGAATCTTCAGTTGCCATTGTAAGGCTAGAGTCGATGTTGCTTTATGTAAGTGGCGATAGATCTTGAAGTTGTCGCAATGCTGATGTTTGTATATGGCTCCCAAGTATGGATGTTGATCGGCAGATACAAGCAAGTAGTCTTTCAGCGGTATTAGATAGATAATTATTTGTGAAACTAAGAGAATCAAGAATAATTATAACAAATAAGTTGTAAAGGTGTGAGGTCAGAGACTTTGATAGGGTGTCGTCATCAAAGCAACCATCAGAGTGCACAAACCCAAGGACAAGGTGAGGGCAACCCTTTGTATTTGTGCTCCCCTTGACCTCTTTACTTTTTTTTGCCTTTGATTCGCGTGCCTCACCCTAGGTAGGTTCAGAAGCAGGCCGCGTAGCCGATCACTCCATGAAAGGGTGACTTCATCACGGTGGCTTGTTAGCTTAGATTCAAAGTCTCCTTAGATCTGGTAGGCTGGATACCACCACAGCTCGGTGGGAACGGGATAAAATGCCCGTCACCTGCTACTGCTGCTGCTGCTGCTGCTGCTGCTGCTACACACAGCCTATATTTAGTAAGCCGGATTATTCAACCAAGAGGTTCAACCAGGGTGGTTGTAAAGTGTAAATCGAATACGCAACAAGTCTCTCCGGGTGTTCCATGGACCAGATTCGGGCTATGCACTCACGGATACGATGCCAATACGCTGCCTGCCCTGCGTTTACATAAGTTTCAGTCGGCCGATTTGCCACATCATAAACCTCACATTATTAGCTTCTAGATTAGTTCTTAACCAGACACATTCCCGCTGACTGTGATGGTAATTTTTCTATCAAAGAGTGGCTTTGCTAAGGCGCAGACTTACAAGATGAATAAACATTTATTTGGAATGTCATGTCACTAATCGTCAAAGTGGGTCCGTGCATCATGCAAGGCTCCCTTTCAACTCCACTACATTTTCTGGGGGAGCTTTATCCATCTTGACACTACCATTAATTTCATCATACCAACCAAGCACTTCTCTTTTGCAGTATTCCACAGGACCTCCCTCGCTCAGCCAAAATGCCTCGCGCAATCAGAGGTAAGTTTGCCTAACGATACGTCTTTATCCTTGCTCTTGCCCCTCTAACTTCGTTACTGCAGGCGTTCTAATCGAATGCGATCCCTCCATCAAATCCATCATTGTTAGTATCGACAGTGCCAATCATGACTACATAATCGAAGATCTCGACGACGAACGCGTAGTCGTCAAAGAAAACATGGTCTCTATGCTGAAGGCCAAGCTTGAAGACGTGCGTACACTTTCCAATCAATACACCATTCACGCGCATCTGCTAACATATGCACAGCGACTAAAGGAAAACCTGCCCCCAGAGGAGGAATCCGGCTCAGAGTAGATATCTGGCCCAAAGTGGAAAAAGGAATAGAACTCAGCCGATTGGTCCCGTCATTATTCTTAATCATAATACACACTACCATACTCCAATACCGGCCACGCACGACTGTCGAAATATCTACAACTTCTCGAACCGAGGCTTTGTCTTCTTCAGCCCACTCGTCAATCCCACGGCAAAGTCCCTGCCCTGTACAGCCGCCGCGTTCCACACTTTTGTATACCTCAAGCCCTCCGCGACACTGTGATCTCTGCTATAATTGAGCAGCTCCTTCGTTCCCTGAACTGCCACGGGGCTCTTCTCAGCAAGCGTCGTCGCCAACGCCATTGCGGCCTGTACAGTCGCCTGTTTGTTCTCTTGGACCTGGCTCACAAATCCCATCGACAGCGCCTCTTGCGCAGAAAAGTCCCGCGCTGTGAGGCACACGTCCTTGACCCATGATGTCGAGCCAACGATCTTTGGCAGACGAGAGAGCGTGCCGATGTCTGCCGCCATACCAATGTCAACTTCCTTGACGGCGAAGCGCACGGTGGAAGCGCAGAAGCGGATATCAGCACAGCATGCAATATCAATTGCAAGGCCGATAGCAATGCCATGAAGAACGCAAATGACAGCTGTAGATGTTCAAATCCCATTTATAAGTGACCATTCATGACTAAACTTGCGAGTGACACTTACGCTTTTCGCACTTCTCCATCGCGCTAATTGAATCTTGGAACTCCTCAATATGATTCCTCAACACCTTGGCCTTCTTTGCGATATCACCTGCAGCGTCGGAGAGGATCCCATCTCCAGACGCGGCCTGCACGTCGAGGCCTGCTGTGAATGCGCGATCACCAGCGCCGCTGAGTACAACGGCGCGTATGTCTGAATCATTGCTGAGTTGGTCGAAGACGCGACCAAACTCAAGCCAGACTTCTTGTGAGAAAGCATTGAGCTTCTTGGGGCGGTTGATCTCAACATGGGCGACAAAGGGTCCTGGGGAGCTGACAAGCATGTGCTTATAAGAAGCGTAAGCGGGGATAGGCGTAGCGGTAGACATTGTGAATTGGCGGGTGATTGCAGGTTATTGTGAAGAGAAAAGTTGTAGATAGTAGGTCAAAAGTACAGTTATAAGAGTCTCAAATGAGTTCAAGTATTAGACAACCAACCATGGAGAAGCTTGAGTGGCAACGTAACCATGTCAATAGTAGGCTGCATGGAGATGGAGATGCCGAGGCTCATGTCAAGTCTAGCCACGGCTAACATAAGCTCACGTGTGCTATTGGTTCACAACCACGAACAGCATGTAAGATACTATGCATCCATGATAACTACACATACAAACGCAGGCAATTTATGGTCAAGTTTAAGGAAAGTCTATTGATTGTGTTGCGATTCCGCACCGAACTCTTTTAACTCAAATGACAAAGGCGGCAATCGCCCAGATAGCATTATAATCATTTGTCTGCCTTTCCAAGGCTAGACGCCAATGCTCCTGTTGAAAAAATACGAACCCGACATGCCCAGCGCAGCTAATCAAGCGCTCGTCACCAACATCTTGTTGCTATTATCATGAACCCAACTGGGAGGCCTAAATCATAGTTTTGGCGGCAATCCCCACACTAAACGAAGCAAGCAAGTCAAATAGCAAATCTGCCATTTACAGAAGAAGGGTTCCGAAGAGGGTGAAGAAAGTGGCAGCACCGGTGACATAGAGAGCACCGAAGCCGAGGGTAGCGGCGCCGCTATCATCGTCATCAGAGTTGGATGAAGAATCGCCGGTGGAGGTGGAGGTGCCAACGGTCATACTAGCGGTGGCAGTACCGCTGTCAGTGTCGAAGTGAGAGCCTTTGCCGTTGATGCCAGGGCCCTTGCCAGCACCGTCCTTCATGTACTTCTCGGCCTGGGCAGGCATCTCGGGGAGGTAGCTGGGGTCGACTTGCCAGACAGACTCGGACTTGGGGCACTCGACGCCGTGAGAAGCCTTGGCGGCACCGCCGGCGCCAGTGGGAGCAGGGTACTTTGAGAGAGCAGACTTGAAGAGGTCGAACTCGTCCTCAGGGGTAACGGTGTTGCCCTTGATCTTGACGATGCCGTAGTCGTTGTCCTCAAGGGAGTACTCGTACATGAGACCACCTGAGTAGACAGAGGACATGTCGGAGTCCATCATGGGCTTGATCTCCTCGAACTTACGAGGACGGCTCTCAATGCAGCCATACTCAGACAGGCTGGAGCGAGTTAGTGGTGAGCAAACAAGCATGTTTGATGTTACTTACAAGATAGGAATACCGTAGTCAGTGAAGTTCTTGACCTTGACGTCCCAGCCAGAGGTCTTGAAGTCACTGTTGCACCAGGAGTAATCGTTGAAGGCGAAGAAGTCGGATCGGACCTCCTCGGAACCGCAGTTCATGTAGTGAGCAGTCTGCATGCGGTTGGAGGCAACATCGGCAGCGGAGTAGCCGACGGGAATCTTGCGAAGCTTGCGAGCCTTGATGTAGTTTCGCATATCACGGGTGATGGCCTTGACGTAAGGAGCGGACTTGTCGGTGTTCTTCTCGTCGTTCATGACCTCGTTACCGGAGAAGAAAGCGAGGGTGTTCTCGTACTGGGCGAACATCTCGACAGTAGCAAGAACACTCTGGATGTAGGCGGCGTTGTACGAAGGGCCGGGGGTGGCACGGTTGATGGAGTACTTGGGGTTGTTGACATCAAGAACAAGGTAGATGCCAGCGTCGTCGAGCGCCTTCATGCACTCATCGTGATCAGCCTTATTGTCGACGGCGTAAACGCGAATAACGTTGACGCCGAGTTGCTTGAAGTACTTGATATCACGCTTGCAGATCTTGGGGTCGGCCAGAGGATCCTCGTTAGCGGAGGCACCACCGGGCTGGTAGTCGATACCTCGGAGGTAGAAACGCTCGTCGCCGGCCCAGAAAGCTAGGAAAAGGTTAATATCAACATGGTCTTGCTGATTTCAAGAAATTGAAACACTCACCATTGCCTGAAGCAGTAACGGTAGGAAGGGATCCTCGCTTGCTGGGGGGCTCCTTGAGGGTGGGAGTGGCCGAGGCGACAGCCGCCAAGACTGAGAGAAGAGAGACAGACTTCATTGTGAATTTGTCGAATCAATGTGACGGGTTGGAATTACTGGGTTCGAAAAATTGTTGTAGAAGAAAAAGAGTTGGAAATCGAACCGGAACTGTTGTGTTGTAAATGAGAGTATTTGGTGAGTGGTGGTTGTATTACAGTCGAACTAGAAGAAACCCAATAGCGAGAGAGTTGGGGTTGGGAAGGAAAGAAGGATGAAGACCGGAACAAAAACGACAGAAGGCGTCAACCGGTAGAAATGAAGATTTGAAATAATTAATAAATCAATGGGAGGGAGAAAAAGGGAAGGCGAGTTTGAAATAGAGATTGGAATGGGGTTTTAAAAACGAGAGGATGGGGGTGCAACTCAAATTGATAACCACCTCGTGTGGTAGGATATCAAGGGATGATCGACGATTATTGGATCCCTGAACTTGGCTTGACTGGTTTTCCTGTTCCTCATCCAATACTCGGCATTATCTGGAAGAATGGGGGGTGTGTACCCATTCACAAAGACCCGGGGAACATGGCATAACATTGACTTACTGCAGTCGTCCAAGCGTCTACCTAACCGCTAATAAACTACGTCGACTGTGGACTCACTCGAGTTTTTCTTCCTTGGATTGATTGCCATGCAATCCCAGAGGGAACCATGGATTAGGGATTAAGCGTGGAGCACGTCTGGTCCAGTAATTTCAACGCCGCTGGGAAGCATTATCATGATTGACGGGTTGACAACCATTACAGAGTTTCTATTGTTGCACGTATGATAATGATCCCCCATGTTGTGGAACTGTATTGTCAGATGAAACGAGCAACTTGAGTCGAGTCACCTGTGAAGAATTGATCAAGTCGATTGTTGATGATCAC
Organism: Fusarium praegraminearum; assembly: GCA_002093855.1. Taxonomy (NCBI): domain Eukaryota; kingdom Fungi; phylum Ascomycota; class Sordariomycetes; order Hypocreales; family Nectriaceae; genus Fusarium; species Fusarium praegraminearum. The sequence continues at coordinate 12,832 of LXHY01000197.1, read as the reverse complement.
CAACCTCTTGTGTGCTCTACCTCTTGTTGTAGGTACTACCTAAACAAGGCGATTGTAACTTTGTACCAATGTTTTCTGTATACGACGACTTGTTACTATAACGAGGTCAAGTCCCTCAAAATAGTGCGCATCGTGCCGCCTCATCCAAACAACTAACCCGTGTTTGTGTGTTTTTCATGGTTAGTGCTGCCCACGGTGCCGCTTCACTCGTATAAACATATCACCTCATGTGTGTCTGGCCCAATTCATCGTGACAAGAAAGTCCCTAAGACTGCCCAGCCACCGTAAATCTGCTCCTTCTCGTTTCCATGACAGGTCCAAGACTGATTGTGCGATTGGCATCAACAACGTTCTCGTCTCTGACTGGTTCTATCGTTTTCTCCAACCTCGAATTCACTCAATGCTAAGAAAGTGACCCCACTCAAGTCGAGAGTCGTCGTAATGCTTTTCTGTAGACGGCACTTCCTGCAGTGATGTACAGTGCAGCACACGCCCCCCGTCGCACCCCCTTTTTCGGCTGTGTCAAGCGCCATCTGATCAGCGATTGGCGCCTTGCTGAAACTCGCCTGTGGCCATCTACTACCGTACGTACGTACACACAAACGTTGTTGAGCTTGTAGGTAGTAGCTGCCCGGCTGGGGTTGGCATTGATTGTCTCTAATTACTTATGTGGTGGAGATTTCTCGCCTTGTCAAGGTTAATTGATATAGTTAAATCTTGTTGGTTTTTATCTGCTGACAGGGACGGCTGCAGACAACCTAATCGCGAATTATCGGCTAATTGTGTGGATGGAGAGCATCGTCTATTTCAGGACTTGGATCGTCAGGGGCCTGCTTGACTGGTTCGCCACTCCCGAGCCGCTAAACCTGACCTCAGTGGGACCTTTTCTCCCATCTTCGATGCTTCTTCCTTCAACGTTTGCAACGCAATTCGAGATGATGCCTTCATTTGGAATAGTTAAAGAATGGAATCGTGTGTCTAACCTGATATGTTGGAGTTCTATTATCCATTCGGCATCATCGACAGGTGAATAACCCGTTAGAGATAGAAACTGGGTCGTTTCTTTTCTTAGCAAAGCAAACAATCAGCCTCTTTCTGCGACAAAGGAGCTTGGATACAGTGGAGGACTGACTGGCTGACCGCTGCAAATACAGAATGACGATGAGCAGCGCTTGGCATGGATTTCGCTTGATCCATATATCTCCATCTCCAGTACACATGATACTCGCTGACTGGTGAGACGCCGGTCAAATTTCAATCTTCACGTCGATCACCTGACCCATGATCCATCATCCATCCTCACTCAATCCTCAGTTCAATTCAGTTCAGTCATGAACAAACGCCCTGACACCTTAACATTCTCGTCAAAGCGCCGGGCAACGCAAGTTCACACCTGACCCAAATGCATAATATTACTCCAAGATCTGGGCGCTCAATCAAGAATGAAGGCTCTCGTGAAACAGCGTCGCTTGTCATCTCGTGCTTTCCAAAACGCTCGACGTAGTGGCCCTCTTTTCATCTGAACGAGTGACTAGGGTGTCCGTCACATCCCCTGTTCGTCCATGCACCAAGACGGGGTCGTCACTCTATCTCAAAGCCAAGCTTTCTCTTGGCTTTCCATAAACATGTTCAAGGACTAAAGGAGCAATAGGAGATTTCAAGTGACACGTTCGACTAACTTCGCGATATAAACTCATCTCAATTATACGGGCAAGGAGATATGATCGCTGTTGACATTTCGTCATGGTCTTTCATGTATTCACTCCTACAACTCAAGGGAGTCTCTAACCCGCTTTGTAACATGCTGGGTAGTAGCTCTCTGCATTCCAAGGTAGTCTCTACTATGTACAACCCAACACGCATACTTCGTATTTTGTAATCTTGTAATGAAACCAAATCCAATTGCACCTTCTATTTGTTGTCATCAATCATTAAGAAATCTTAAAGAGCTCCTCAACCCCTTGCCAGCTTCCCTTTGCTCGTTCCTCCCAATAACTATCCTTTCCTGTCTTGAGTTTCCACACTTCCTCACCCTCTGGGGCGTTCTCGACCTTCACAAACCATCGAGGCTTATATGTCTCACCTCGCTCTTCTAGCTCTCGGCGTCGGCCACGCTGGGCTTCTTCCAGCTTTTGTTTCATATCCTCGGCATCGTCAATTGCGCCTTGCTCGTATGCACGCTGATCAGGCCGCAGACGGCAGTCTGTTGGTGGGAGTTTGCCCTTCTCGACCTCGGTAACCTCGTTCAAGGTCGCAGCAAAAGTGGTGAGGCCGAAAGTGTTAGCAGCGTTTTCCACAAGGGGTCCAACCCGCCAAATCTCCTGGCCGCCTCCTTTTCCAGTTGTCTTCAAGCTGTTGGTCCATGTGCCTACCAGGCCACTTCCTGTGTTGGCTCCTTCAGGATTGAAGATCTCTACACCGACATCCTCAATCCTTCCACCCCACATGCCCTTGCTCTTGAACTCAACCGCAGCTTTATGACCAGTGCTATCGTTGACGACATGCATCGTGCCCACGGGCTCCACGTACTTCTCACCCATCACCACATTACGCAGGAACATGGTAGCAATATTCCACGAGTAACGCTCTTCGGAGCCATTGGACAGCCGCAAAACGATCCTCACACGGCCATCTGTCGTGATTTCAGCACTTTTACCCCAGAATTTCTGTCCAGGTGCAGGTGACTGAGAGAATGACCAGTTGGCTGAATCAGCCTGCATTGCCAAGAGAAGAGGTCGATGCTGGACCTTCTCAACCAAAAGCCTGAAGCCTCCGGGAACCTCTTTATCACTTCGTACGAGCTCAAAGGTCTCGCCTAGTAGAGGAGTGAAGGGTTTGCGGATAGCACGCTCTTTGGCTCGTCCACTACTGAATTGTGACACTGCGAATGCGGCCACAAACATAAGTCTGTCTGTGGGAGAAGATTGCTTTGCCGCTTGGTTCAGAAGCTGTGCATATTCCAGCTGTTCGGCCACTTTCTGACACATTGATGAGGGTTCGTTCGATGTGACTGGCATACTGATTGTACTAAAATCTTTGCCAACGTTCTTTCGAAAGAATGCGATCAAACTTGGCGCTGCTGCCGCTGCAGGTGGTATAGTGGCCCTCCTCGTCACGGCTTGCTCGATGGGTAGAGGTGTAAGGCTCTTTGCTTTTACGGGGAACAGGTGAGACGCGTCGTCGAGATTAGCTGTATCGTTTTCTCCAATAGATGACACAGAAGAATTATCGCGGAAGGAATCTTCTTCCTCTTCGTCTTCTGCTTGCTCCGATCGGGAGGCCTCGTCTTCGCTGCCATCGATCTTGAGAACAGCCGAGTTGGCATCCTCAGCATCGAAGAACTCATCAGCAGTCGAGACAGTGTCTATACTCTTTCTTGACGCACCACCTGCAGATAGAGGCACCGGCAGTCGACGACGTTTGCTGTTATTAATAAGGGTTGTGAATTCGGATACAACTGAGTCAAGGTCTGTCAAGAGCGATTGGCAATGGTCCTGGAGCGTATTTTCTTCTCGATTGATAATACCCTTGGATTGTCTCCGTGAGTGATTTGGCGTGGTGGCCGAGATGGTCGTCGTGACTCCGCTAGGTGAGGGCACAGCCATGGCTGTTGCCGCACCAAGTGTCGCTGGAGATATCGCAGGGGCATTCGACTTTCGTCTCCAAAACGAGCGTCTATGTTCTGAAGGAGGTGTAAAATACGAATCGTTTTCTTCCGCGATACTGGTGCCTCCAGGTGTGGGTGAAAGATATTGAGGGGTGTTCACTGGCGGTGGCTTTGCCTGAGCTGTGACCTCGCGAGTCAAACGTCGAAGCGCATCGCGAGTTCCTACCACGCGGCTAACCAAAGATTCAACTTGTTCCCATTCTCTGTCTTCTTGAGGCGAAGATTGCTGAGTAGGTTGAGTTTGCCGTGTGTTGAGTTTGAGTGTATTCTTCTTTGGAAGATCCAGGGTTTCCAGTCCTCTTGCAACACGGCTGGCCTTCTCCAGCGCAAACGCCCAATCCTGAAATTCCTTGTCGTTTGGAGCTCTCAGATGCCACACTTCAGCACCCGAGTCAATACTGATTTCCCGTCGTCGCTCATCTGCAGCAACAGCAGCTAAGCTCAGAGGGATGGCACCTCTAAGAGCGGATGACTTGGGATTGTAATAGTACGACAACGTGCAGGTGGAGTAATCGAGAGAGAAGAACCGGCGTGCATAACCTTGGCCCTTCTTACGTCGTCTCTTGTGCAGAACGCCGGTATGGTAATTGCTCGAGCCGGCCTCGCTCCGGCCAGAGACCGAAGGTGCGCCATTTCCTGCAGCATTATGACTGTGAAGGCTATCCACTGAGGCAGACGTAACTCCGTCACCCTTGGGGCTGCCGTAACGTCCCAGACTTGTCTGGCTCGCCCCGGCTTTCGGTGCCTGGAGATTTGGCAAGTGTGATGACGTTTGTGGTGGTGCTCCAGTGGGATATGTCATAACCACAAATGTCGCCGTTTTGGATGTCTGTTTCGAGAATGTGTTGTCAAACACCAGACCGTACATTCCACTCTGATCTTCTTTGACATCAAACGTGCCAATTGATACCTTGTCCGCTTCGCATTTACCTATCCATTTGATCGGAATGAACCCTTTGCTTTTCAGGAGTTCTTGCGCGTTGGTCTCTTTCTTTACGAAACGGCCTGCTTTGCCATCTGAGGTACCACCGGATTCTTCGGGTCCATTATTCAAATCCTCGGTTGTTGATGCTGCAAAAGTGGTGGCACCGCTGCCGGGATGTTTGACAAGACCGAAATTGCTATTGCTGTATTAGTACGAAGCTTCATAGAACCAATATACGGGGGCACGGGGAAACGGGTGCGTACATGGACTTTTTGTGAGGCTGTACGCTCCATGATAGCGTGTTCCCTTCGTCAACTTTCACCCAACGAACGATATACGACTAGTGAGTATTAGTTGAGAGTTCAAATCGTTTTGTTTGTCCGTCGCTTGTTGTAGCGTCCGTTACACGAAGGAGGGCTTGGTGACATGCCTTGCTGTGAACTTCCAGCTGCTCAATGCCCGCCATTGTGTGTGATGTTGGGACAGCGTGTCTCCGGCGCAGTCGTCGAAGGGTTTCGCGTTGGAGAGGTTTTACTGATTACTTTGAGGAGCTATAGGAGCGGTCGTGGAGCAATTCGGCGACAGTATTTCGGTCTTTAGAGACTGACCATGCCGGGTCTTTCGGTAGTTGGTTTGGGTTTTCGGAGCTTCGGAAACTGCGGCTGGATTGCGATGCGAGATGGCTCCTGCTGTTGATAAAGACAAGTTTTGAGAGTTGAGGTGAGAATTTGTGTGTGCAGGGGGTGGCTGACAGCTCCTCTTTACTACACGTCTGACTCTGCGCTCATGTGTCGAAGCCAAGAGTTTCGCCTCGAATCCCAAGAGGAGCTCAGGAGTATCGGTATACGTGCGCTATACGTGGACAGCTCGAGAACGAGGCAGCTACCTAACTTAACGACCAAGCTAGTAGTAGGTAGTCGTGGTGCTGGGCTCTCTGTTGGGTCCGACAGGGGTTATGGTGGAGGGGTAGTCGACGGTAAAGCGAGGTTTACCTTGCTGCTGACGTTGGAAACGTGGATCTACAGCCACCACAGCCACAAACTCAGTCCTTTTGGGGGTAATTCGGCGATGTACGCGAAGCTGTTGCGAGGATGTTGCCAGTTTCAAGTGGTCAATTTGAGGGTTGAGTGGTTGGGAATACCAACAGGGCGAACGGAGGTTGGGAATAAGAGCCCTGTCAAAAAAAGTGATGAAGGTGGCTGGAGGCCGGAATAATTAACGAGATTCGTTCCCAGTGGATGATGATCAAATATCGATCAAAGGAATGTTGTCATAGGTGGAATTTAACCAATACGAGAAACAAAAGCCTATTATCGATTTACTTTACTTTTTCAACATATGCCTCGCCTACCTAGGTATCAATTGGGTTTGTATACAAGTACAGCAAGCTTATTGCGGCATGATATGACGTTGCTTTCCACTTTAAGTGATGTAACCATCAACTGTATGCGAGAGTGTACTCTGTACAGCAATGTGTGAACATAGGCGAGCATACAGCCATGGCTATCAAAAGACTCCATTTACTTTCGTCTAAACAGCTTTCATTGCAGCCTAGAGTTACAGTAATACCAATGATGAGAGTGAGCGATACCTTACTAGCAGATTGTCCACTGTCTCGGGTATTTCCATGTCAACCCAGGACGATCCTAATGAACAAAAATAAAACCCCCAACCCCTAAATGGTCTGTCACTCCACAGACAATCCCCATTACATACATTACCAATAGGCTCAGGTTACAGTGAGTTGGGAATTGAAATGAATGCAGCAGAAATATGAAGTTGTGGCTCAAAGGTGAGCTACCCTGGGGGCTACCCTGGGAACTGCTCTAAACTCACATGGAGGTTGTTTGGTGACAATGCACAACGCGTGACTGAATGACAGTACATGGACGTCAGGTCAGACGTTGTCAACGCTGTAATTTTGAGCTTATAGGATGTCGATCTAAACGTTTGCGGGTAAATATCAAATATCAAGCCACCTGTATTCGAAATTACATGTAATCAGATTATCTACCAATATGTTGTTGAACATGTATTCGCAAATGATTACGTAGTATCTTTCAGCAATTGAACGTGGGATGAGTTATTAAAACGATTTACAGCACTTACCCGACGATGCACCATTGCAGGGCTATCTAGGTAAGTTGTAGCATGCAGCATGTGATAGTCACTGAATTCAATCATCGAATTCGTTTATTTTCACCATGTCCATTATAATAACCGAAAATCGCTGCCGCGAAAGAATGCAGTCGCGTGCTATATGGATCTGCGTCTCCCGTTAGATACCCTGGAGGTTCTGGGTAATGAATCTCGGTCTTCACCTAAACCCTGTCTCACCCACGAGACCTGCCCCTGACGCCGTCGTCGAAATCCAGTGAGCCAAGGCCGTCAATTCGCTTTCAACCGGTGGATGGACCAGGCGAGTCCATATCTAGGACGAGTTGGGATAGCCAGACGCAACTTGACCTTACCTTAAGTGACTGGTGGATCTAAGCGGACGGGCAACAAGATGGAACTCCACTGTGGCTTTAGGGGACGACAAACCCATCCCTGCCCTGGGCTTCTAACTGCTAAAGGCTCTGGCCAGGGGCTTTTTTTCTGAGTACGAGATAATATTTTGGCTGGCTTTAGTCAAACCTTTTCCAGCCAATTTCTTTTCATTTGATTCGGGAAACTTGACAGGCAATTGAAGCAGAGTTCTTCAATCTCACGTTTTCTACTCGTTTAAGGTGGTTAATTGACTGTTGGCTCCTACGCCGTGTCAGAGCCCAAGAAGCCCGCGCTCTTCCCGCACCCGCATCCACTTGGACCTGAATCGCACGGCGCAACAAGTAGCACCTCCTTCGTCAACCTTCATCCTCTTTCCTCCTTCTTTTCAGACCCATCAGCATTGCATGGTAACGTATCGCATCGCATTAAATCGCATACCATTGTGTAACATATTATTTGCATCTGTTTCACATGCCTTGCTGCCATAATTGCTTTTCCCGGCCATCTATTACATCAATCTCGACAACTTGCTTCTTCCCGTTGACGATCACCCCCATTCCGGCCTTCAGTCTCTGTACAGAGACCATTCGAGTTTCCGACCGCCGAATTTGTCCTACGCGAACTCTACGAACGACTCGAGACCTTTCAAGATAGATCGCGTTGTTACTGTACATTTGTTAGAGGTTATCAAAACCTTTGTTCATCCTACCCGCCGCCAATGTCTGGTATCATGAGCAAGCGCCAGCAGGCGCGGAACGAAAAAGCTCTGCAAGAACTTGTGCAGAATGTTCCGGGCAATAATATGTGTGCAGACTGCCATGCGCGCAATCCAGGTACGCCACATACATGCAATGAAGCTCATCATGGAGCCGTCTTGCAGACCAGTCGGAATTTGCTAACGTGAACTGTCATCTTCAGCATGGGCATCATGGAGTGTAAGCATTTCTACCGCGAACTAAAACCGACTTTGACTAACTTTGTTATTAGCTTGGTGTTTTCTTATGCATGAGATGTGCTGCAATCCACCGAAAGCTGGGTACTCACATTTCCAAAGTCAAGTCCTTGAGTATGGACAGCTGGACCAACGAGCAAGTCGATGTGAGTAACGAGAACAATGCGAGATTCGCGAATGAGAGTCACTCCCAACTTACACAACCAACAGAACATGAGGAAGGTTGGAAATGTCACATCGAATAACTTATACAATCCCGAACATGGCAAACCGTCTGTGCCCGTTGACGTTGACGAAGCCGATTCCGCGATGGAACGGTTCATTCGACAAAAGTATATGAACAATACTGTTAATGGAACGGGAAAGTCCAAGTCTCCGCGTATGGGCGAGGGAACGCCTCCGCCGTTGCCGCCTAAGAACTCCAAGTTCGGATTCCGATCTGCCTCGTCCATCTTTCCCCTGTCCTCCAAATCGAAGAAGGATGCCAAAACAATAGCGGCTGCTCAAGCTAATCGCACCGAATCGCCAAGGCCACCCAACAAACCGTCCAAGGTTTTCGGCGCAACACTGGATCTCGATCAACCAGATGAGTTGGACCAAAAGATGGCTAGGCTACAGGACATGGGCTTTCAGGATGCTAAGAGGAATGCATTGGTGTTGAAAGGTGTCAATGGCAACCTCGAAAGGGCTATCGAAACTCTTGTGCGACTGGGCGAGGGAAGCGGCCGTCCCTCTCCTCTTCCTACACCTTCACCTCGAGAACAGACTTTGCGTACATCTAGGTCCTTGACGCCTCTGACACCGAATTCCGGAGGACTCGGACTCGGCGCAGGGCTCAGCGTCCCTTCCCGTTCAGCCACAGACCGTCCGACTACTCCGTCGAGCGCTTCGACGAATCCATTTGATAACCTAGGCACAGCTCCACCGCAGACAGCCCAGTCGACAGGAAGTCTCCAAAACCGAAACCCATATGGTCAGACGAACCCATTTGGCGCACCCGTCGCCCAGGAGCAACAGCCCACCGATGCTTTCAGTCAGGCTTTTCAAAATATGTCACTCTCTCCACAGCAGCCTTTGTTTCCTCATCATACTGGAGGACCGGTACCACAACCTGCCGCCCAGCAGCTCACAGGATATCAGCAAGTGGCCCCTTCGGCACCCACGACTCCTGGCGGTTTCTCGAGCTTGGGCTTCAGCAACAACATGACATACCCCCAGCCACTTCAAGCGCAGTCGACAGGATATAACCCTTTCTTCACGAACCAGACTGCTGCGGTTCAACAGCAGCCGCAACAGTCAAATAATCCTTTCCCCCAAGTCAACACCAATCAAGCGGCTGCAGGTTACAATCCATTCACCCGATCTCCAACTCGGATAGCATCGCCCAGCCTTGGCCAGATCCCAGAGCAAACCCAGAGCTCTTTCCAGAACCCGGCCGTATATCAGACCTCTGCAGTATATCAAAGCTCTGCCGTATATCAGAGCCCGGCACCTCTGAGCCCTCCCGAAACCACTACAAACCCCTTCTTCGCGAATGCTGGCCAGTCCACAGCACAAACAGGACAACAAGTCTTTGGCCAGCAGTCTACTATGCAGCCGATGCAGAACCAGGCCCAAGCAAGCAACAATCCATTTGTTCAACAACAGACTGGGCAACAGTTCTATGGGCAACATCAGATACCACACATGCAGCAGCAGCAGCAGATGCAACAACAACAACAGATGCAGCAGCAACAGCAGATGCCGCAGCAGCATCAGCAGTTCTACCAGCCCCAGAGACCAGACAACGCCTCAATTATGGCGCTCTTCAACAATTATCCACAGATGACTCCCCAGCAAGCAAGTGCCGAGTCAACACAGTCTTCATACCAGACAGCCCATCAGCCACAACAGCCAACCATACCCGAGAACCAGCCTATGGCCCCCGTGCAGCAGAATCACAGTGTTCCCCCGCCAATGTCATCTGGGACAAATCCGTTCATGACAAACGCACCCGCTGCCAACACCATTGCGAGCCCAAATATTATGACTACTTCTGACCCTTTTGCTGCACGAAGCCGAGAGAGTATGAACCTTGGTATGGACCTCGCATGGACAAATGGCCGACACAGCCCGGATGCATTTGCAAGCCTCAGTGCCCGACACGGATGATGGTATCATAATAGAAGGTGGACTTGAATACAAATATGTCTAGGATAGTACATATATGAGACAGGAGATGTGGGAAACTGTATGATAGAATAATAATGTCTCGTTTGGCTAGTTGCGTTGAAGATTTGGTCCAGATTGCACTAAACTCATATTCTCGTGCAATTGAATGAGATTACAAGATGTATTAGAGATTAGACCTGACTGAATAATAGAGGGGCTAGATGAATACAGCATAGACTTGAGACGGTGAATTGTGGTGGGTGTGTTCTCAACGAGGTGAGGTCGTGGAAACACTCTTCCGATGAGGTACTTTCCTTAACGAACTATTTGCTGATAAAGGAATATGGCCAGACAGAGATTAATTCATTTACCATGGTTTGTATAGAATGCCTTGTTCTACATTAGACTCTGTCATACTTTGGGCACCTATTGTGAGTGATTAATAGACATTTAAACTAATGCAATTGAGTTGTACTGGTATGGCTTGTTCTGCACATAATCCCCATGACAGGTGTGGCTACCAGAGGCCAAGGTCGAACTGAGTATTAGCTTGTTGATCATGCCTCTGTCTATCTCTGGCTGCATCTCTGCTGCAGCCAGGATGGGTATTTCAATGGTTTCGGTCCGGATGCATTCCCGAAGAGAACCAAAACGCGGGGTTGGGCACAGCGCCATCATGTCGGGACCACAACGTGTCCACCAATCAACTTACACGACGGGGGCATTTAGCCCGGAGATGGACAGACATACTTATGAGTTGGGTTGAATTAGGTTGGGTTGAGTTGAGTCAAGTCGGCCGAGGATGCCGCTTTTAATTGTAGTCATTGCGTGCGTTCCCTGGCATTGTAGCCAGGGAGGATCATGAAAATTGCATAAAACTGTCAATTGGATCCAGTTACCGATCATGATATTTTTGATCATGTGATTGATGACTGTGGAGGACGCCCCAGATAATGTGTTCGTGGCTAACACTGTGGAGCTTGTGTTAGGTATCATGCAATTCTGTATACCTAGACTTGAGATTCCCATCACACAATGCGTTGGGAAAGAAGTGGCACAGCACGACACAGCGGTATGAAGAACTGAATACAGTAATTGCTGTACAATGCATCCATAGCGCGTATGCTGTTCGCTACTGGGTGCAGTATGTAAGCGAGGAAATGTATCATCTTACAAAGACGATCACAGAGAATTCTAGACTCTTCCGGACTGGGTGGTTAGCAATTGCGTGAGACAGTCTTGCAGACATGGTTGCAACGGTGATGTGCAACCACAAAAACCTGGATGGCCAGTCTGGCTCAGTCGATGGACTACCCTTGGTAGTAACCCTGTATTCATTTGCGAAACATAGTCTTGAACTCTGCATGACCATCAAGTTGTTTATCGTGGTACTTTGTTGCCAGCTGGCGATTAACATTCTCAGCCCTTGGCCAGTAGACCCTACCATGTGCTGCGGAGGCGTTCGCCTTAGTGCGAAAGCGTACGCTAGGTTGAGAAGAACGCTTGGCTAACTAGGTTAGTGAGTAGGTATTATGATTCATTTTGATCAGAAATGAGTTGAAATTCCACTGATAATCACGGGGAAACGAGAGTGCTGCGAATTACACGATGCTCATCAAGTTTGTGACGAGATGACGATATCTTGGCTGTGATCAACAGCGACTCGTCCAAGGATTTCTTTCCATTTCGCTCGGCTTAACTCACATCAGCGTTTGCCAAGATAAGAAAGTCGCACTGTACGACGCCTGTCCATCCACTGGAAACTGCTGAATTGCTACCCCGGCTCCAATGGATGGTACCTAATATAGGTGGGTGTGGCAAGCGCTACCTCCACTGTGGTGCACAAAATTCCAGAGCCTCAGGTGAGGGGTCCACACAAAATGCTGTTCCTCCTGCCCCGAGCGTCAGATTCCTGGGCTTCCGTCGCTCCCCCTTCAAGGCCTGACACACTCAATTCTCAGTATTTATCCTCGTCTTCGCCCTTCACACCGCTGCCACATTCTTGACTTCTACTCTACCCCAAGTTGAAAGACATTCTCCACGAGTTAACCCAAGACACGAAACTAAACGTCGCCGCACGTATCCACACTTTCGCCTCTAAACAAACAACACAAATCTTTTAAAAGGATTTCCAACCCGTTTATTTCGACTCGCCTCAATCAAACGTTACCAGTCAACCTTCCTCTGTCGATCAACAGCCTCGGCCCTATCCCAACCATCACCACTTTAGTCGATATTCAGGAAACATCATCAGCAATGGCGCCAATGAATAATCAGAATTTGAATTACAGTAGTAATTACGGCGAGGCCGCTGCCCAGAAGGTCAACGTCCTTGCCTCTTGCTACCTCGTCGACTCTGCCGCCAGCCTCAAGGGCCTCCACTACTGCACTACCGGGGTTGCAGGTATGTTATCTCTATAAAACACTACATCTGCGTTAAGGTCCTAACTATGTGCTCCAGGGGCCGAGTGGTATTCCTGAGGTCCCTTCCTCAGGATTACCCTCCCCACCAACAAGCCCCCCCCTCGCCGCATTAACCTCGTCTAACGAGCTCGCTCTCTTGCCCAAGAACAAGAAGCGGGAAATCCCAGGCCGGCGCCTGGGCCGACGAGGGGGGGCAGCACTTCCGATCAGGGAAGAATGTGAG